>CM075853.1:34195112-34362612 GCA_037975125.1 Latrodectus hesperus
GTAAAAAAATTAAATTTTTGTTGCAATGTAACCATGTATAAGCAATAAAAATTACCATTTATATTCACAATTTACTATAAAACTAAGTACTAATACTTACAAACATGTCTGGGCAATGGTTTCTTGGACAATCTAGCCGCGATTCCAATCTGCAAATGACCGAGTACATGATACGTATTGAGTTTAACTCCTGGCAGTTTGTCAATAGCAGCCTTATACGCACGTTGGGTTGCATATTTTTTAATTAGATAAAACACTACAAAGGAGAAAAATATAGATTTTAATACACTGAGAACGCCTTCAGTATAGACAAACTGCCACTGTTCTGATAAAGTGTAAAATGCCATATTCAAACGAATTATTACTAAGAATTTAAGGCCGCTTTATGATCATTTTCCTTTAAAAAATTATCTGAATTTTATGTATCAATGAACTTAAGTTTAAATCAATTCGATTTAGATAAGATTATCGATGCTTCATTATTTATCATTCTCTCAGGCATGTGAAAGAGTTATCTAAAAAGTTCTTTGCCCTTATCTGGAATAAAGATAAAAATTTAATCATTAATAAATGTTTTTAATTTTAGAGAATTTTATTTTATGTTTGTAAATTTGCGTATATATATTCGAAAGAATATTGTTTTTCATCTTTTGATAAGTATGTTGCAAATATCAATCATTTGTGATTTTATTTGCAATCAATGAATTTGAATAATACTAATGAAATTTGATTTCATTATTAATGTTTTATTCTACTCGGTTAAAAGATTTCGTAATTGTTTGAGTTATTTATCTCAATTGTTATCAATAAAAGTATGTGTGAAATTCATTTAACAATGGTAATAAGTAATTTATTTTTAAGCTTTATATAACAGTAGATTTATTATGTATAAAAAATTTATTTGACAAATTTAATGATTAAATTGTATTTTTATGTAAAATATATATTTTTATTTTTTTGATTAGACTAATTTCTAAATTATTTAACTGATTTTTAATAAGCGTTTTTTGTTATGTATAAATTTTTTAAAATGTACATCTGAAATTTGTACGAAATTTTAATGTGAATCTATGTTCTTGGAATATATATAAACACCAGTTTGCTCTATTAATTAAAATGTTTAGAACTGAGCACAACGCAATAGTTGAAAAAAATTATTTAAAAAAACGGAACGCACACATAACAATTAATATTAAATTAATGCATTTTAGCAATTCATTTCATGACGGCTAGTGATCGATTACCTGTTTCCTGTTATTGTAGCCATTCAGTGGCAGTTAAATTCTTGTTGACGTTCTATCGAATAAAAACAAATGCAAAAAAAATGGTAAATATATTATATTATGGTAAATATATTATAAATGGTAATATTAGGTATATTCATTAATGATTTTAATTGCTGATTCTTTCAGTGACAACTGTTTATTTACAAATGGGATATTATTTCAGTAAAAAGTGTGTTCCCCCCCCCAGTTTAGGAAATTACTTCACGGTCATTTTTAAAAAAAATAGATTTGTTGGAACTTTAAGTTTTAGTTTCTCATTCTTCTGCAATTCGATTATAACTTATATATCTTCGGTCCACAAAAAATTAGTTATTTTGCCATATGAAAATAACTTTGCTGCATTTCCTCTTTTGATTGTCTTCATTTTTTTCAAATATGGAAATGATTATGCCTTTGCATTTGATGTGCATTAGAAATATAGTCCAACTAACAAATTTCTGTATATATTTATTGATTTAATCATTTATTTTTTGTAAGAGAAAACAAGATTATGCTATTTAATTAAATGCATCTAAATGTGAAGCATAAAAGATAAACATCTAGAATGTAAATTCAATTTTCATGACTTAAATAAAATTTCATAAAACAATAATTACAAATAAATCAGAACAAAAAATGTTATTTTATGACAAATATTAAAAATGTGTATGTCATAATGTGTAATTTATAAAACGTAAAGCAGCACCATCAATATTTAAAATTATTTTTACAATACTTTTTCAGAATCTGACTTTATGTTTTTGTCATTAAAACTTGATTACTAAATTAAAAATTGTCAGTAGCATACATTGTAAAAATTATTTTTGAAAAAATATCACATAAAATTAGTAAAAAAATTGGTTAACTGATAATATTAATGCTTATGACTGATATGGCAAGATATAATATTTTGACAAAACATTAAATTCACTATATTTTAGAAAATAAATTTTAATTAAAATGATTCTTAGTGTGTGCAGTATTGCTATTTTTGTATAACAAATTGTGTCATATAATTACTTAATTCAGGAAATCTTCTGTAATCTAGTTAATCACCAAATTTGGTTGTTTTCAGTATTAATTTACTTTTTGTGAAAAATACAGATTTGTTTTAGTTTGGTTTTTTTGACACATTTTTAATTTTGAAAATGTGTTCTTCTTCTTCTTCTTAGAATTGGGTTTGTATGTCATTGGGCACCTCTGCTTTTATCAGCATTTTGTACCATTAACTCCAAACCCAATGTTTCCTAGTTCCAGTTGCTCGGGTCACCCACTTTATTAATAAAGTCCGATAACCCTTTAATGGAGTCTAGGTGTAACTCTCTAGTATGGATGATGCCTAAAGAAGTTAATCTAGGGAGGGCAAGAGCCTCGCATTCATAAATGATATGCTCTGCCGTTTCATCTTGCGTATGACATTTCCAGCAGATAGGGTCTTGCTGAAACAGTCCCATCTGGTTAGAAAGTCAGTCATGCTAGGGATAGCTTCCAGGCTTTCACCAGAAGAAGATGGTTTGGAGGTCATTTCTACCTCAAGTGAAAGATTCATTACTGCCCCTTTACAAGATTGCCTGAGTTTCCTTGTCTTTTTCAGCAAGGTCAACTTCAGAGGCTTCACCTGCAAATGCAGAAAAGTTTGTTATTTCTTGTGCCTTTTCAGTCACAAGATAACAATTAATATGCTCAGGTAATATAAGTCCACCCAGCATTGCCTGAGATACTGGGCAAGGCAAATTACTCTAGAAGTTTGCCAGGCAACTAGCGGCTCCGTTAAGACACCAATACCGCGCTACCAATTAGCCCTAGGCACGGATCGCATAACACCAGGGTTTAGGGGAGCTGTTTCGCGGCCTCTGATTCTATATTCAAGGCTATCCTGTCATTCCTACAGGACATTCGGCGATCCACCACCTGCCGACGCGCCTGGTGGCTGCTCAAGCCCCAGGAAGGTACGCGTACCCCCTGGTTCCAGGTTGAAAATGTGTTAATAATTTCTTAAATTATTTTTGTAAATATGTCAGTCTTCTTTTAACAATAATTTAAAGAACTATGCAGGAAATGAAAAACATATTCAAAAATAATACTATTTATAGAATTAGCTAATACAAATTAATAATAATTTGCCACAATTTCTGCCATCATTCAACAGTAGTTTATTAATTTGGTTATTCCTTCTGTCACAAAAATACTAGAGAAAAGATAGGATTCAGTTACTCTACCTTCAATTTCGAAGTTTATTTCATAAAATCTGTTAAGCATTAATTAAAAAAATTGCATGAAGACATATAATACTTATAATGGAGATAATATATATTTTACAAAGACCAAAATTACTATTATAAAATGTGTAAATAATTTTTTTCTTTTTCTTTCTGACCTGCCAACATTTCTCAAACACCCTTAAAAACAATATTTCACCTTTAGATTTATTTATATATTTATTTCAGATTTTAAATTTTTGAACTGATCTTAATATTAAAAAAGTATAGCAATCCTCAATAAAGAAATGATTGCCTACACTATTTTACATCTTTAATGTATTTTGGATTATTTTACAGTTATTATAGTATCAAGACTTTTATTGCTAGTTGAGCACAGTACTTTCGATTTTCTTTTGTTCACTCAAAAATTATATTGATAATAAATAACTTATATATAGTGCATGCAATAATATATTACATATGCAATCATTAATAATTAAATTGAAAATATATTTTGAATTAACTTTAAAAAGAAGTACGTTACTTATCTGCTAAAGTAAAAATACACATTAGTTCAAATTATTTATTACAGAAATCATATTATTCTTTTTTGTGTATAAGGATAAATTTAGAAAAGTAAAAATTGATAAACAACTACATTATAAATTTTAAGGTGAAATTTATAATGTAGTTATTTTGCATATGAATTGGAATTGCAGTTGTAGTAGCTTTCTTAAATAGTGGGAATTCAGAGTTTCTTTTCTATTCCTTAACTTTTACACTTATTTGTAATGCAAATAATAAATTTAATTTTTTAAAAAATTTTATGATAACAAATTGTATAATATCAAGGATGCAATTTTTCTGTTGCAGTTAAGAACTAATATTTTCCATACAAATTGTAGTAAATCACTAAATGACTTACTGTCTATATATACACTCAAGTGCTTGGTACAAGTAGCTTGCCTATAACAAACAGTTCCTTTATTTTGCTGAAAATAAATGTTTATATAAGTTGCATAAAATATTTCTCAAATATTTTAGTGTATCGAAATTTCTTTTAAGAATTTAAAACGTAATTTTTTTTAATTGATAAATTGTGCATTGACATATTGTATGGACGATTAATAGAAATACATAGTTGCTGTAAAACGAGTTTGTTGTATGAAAATGGTTTATATATATATATATATATATATATATATATATATATATATATATATATATATATATATATTTGCCTTTAAAATGAAATTTTTATACGATTTTTTAAAATAATTATCTGTCCTTCTTCCTACTAAAATTAGTCATGTTAAAACAGTAACACTCCATTTAAGAAGTCATGGAACTTGTTCTGGTGTTGCTAACCAATCTCTTCAATTCTTTTTTTAGCACTAGGTAAGCATTTAATCATTTCAAAAGGTTCATTAATATCTATTTGATTATAAGGAATGTCTTTTGTCAAGATTTAAATTTTTTGAATCTATATTTTCTTGATGTGATTTAATGCACAAATCAAAGAATATTGTACTGTTTATCAAATGATAGTTGTCAAATGAGATTAAAACGTTTTTATCTCTTGAATAAAATTTAACTTGTTGATCTTGGCTTACTTAATCTATAACTTGATAACTTAATCTTGGGATATGAAGTGTTGTGTTATTTATGATCTTGTAAAATAGTTTTATAAAAACATAATTTTTTCTTCTTTTTATAATAGGGACAGTTCACAGTCAAATGTCTCTAATAATAAAAATGGAAACGTCAATATCTAATTAACTGTATCACACAAAATAAAATATCAACAAATAAAAATATAATGCATAGGAATACTGTATATATAATATATAAATTTCTGATACACAGAAAATGATATTTTGAAGTTTCAAATTATTATTCATTTCATCTGTCTGCACATTCTTATTTTTCACCCTTAGATAATGAAGCATCTATAAGCAAGTTTTCAGTTTAACTATTTTATATGCTTCAAAGTATGGATATAGATTTCTAATAAGAATGTAAATCTATTGCGTGATAATTTATGATCACTGTACTTGTTTAAAATAAATAAACGAAAAACTATATTTTGTTATGTTTCAAATTATATATAATTTTATCCACCTTTGTGAATACTATTATTTTTATATTTTGTACCTGATACAACCAAGCTTTCAAATGATTCAAATTTAACACCAAGTTTTCAAATGAAGTTTTGTGTATATTTCAGAGGTATCCACATATACTTTTGCCATAGGAATACAAATCTATTAGAGTGATTATCAATCACTGCTTGACTGTAATTATCTATGTGTTTAGATAAATAAAAACTATTTTATTTTCGACAATATAATAAACATTGCTTCTAAAAAATGCAAAGACGTTATAGAAAATATGCATTTCCATACTCAGAGGATAAAGTATCTGAAGTCTATAAAATAAAAAAATGAGTTCATTTAACCAAAAGTTTTTTTTAATTAAAAAATGTAGGAAAATTGACCTTAAATTTTTATTTTAAGAAAAAAATAAACAAATGTCAACATATTTTGATAAATCAAAATAAACTAATATTGCTATATTTAAGCCTCCTGTAAACTTTATAACAGGACAACATTTTATTTAAGAACAGAATTAAAATTACTAAATAAATAAAAGTTAACTGATGCATTAAATAAAAATTGTGGACCCTCAATTGTTTTTGCTTAGTAATTAACTATGCAACAAAATAAGACAGAGATATAATATCAATTAACTTGGGCACTTGTTGAGATATTTTTGCTTAAAAATATTTTTTTTAAAAATGTCATGTCAAAATGAAAGGACTTAGGTTTTATTGATGAAAGAAAGAAAGAAAGAAAGAAAGAAAGAAGGAAAGGAAGGAAGGAAGGAAGGAAGGAAGGAAGGAAGGAAGGAAGGAAGGAAAGAAAGGAAAGAAGGGAAAGAAGGAAGGGAAAGAAGGAAGGAAAAGAAGGAAGGAAAGAAGGAAGGAAGGAAAGAAGGAAGGGAAAGAAGGAAGGAAAGGAAGGAAAGGAAGGAAAGGAAAAAAGGAAGGAAAGGAAAAAAGGAAGGAAAGGAAAAAAGGAAGGAAAGGAAAAAAGGAAGGAAAGGAAAAGAAGGAAGGAAAAGAAGGAAAGGAAAAAAGGAAGGAAAGGAAGGAAAGGAAAAAAAGGAAGGAAAGGAAAAAAGGAAAGGAAAGGAAAGGAAAGGAAAGGAAAGGAAAGGAAAGGAAAGGAAAGGAAAGGAAAGGAAAGGAAAGGAAAGGAAAGGAAAGGAAAGGAAAGGAAAGGAAAGGAAAGGAAAGGAAAGGAAAGGAAAGGAAAGGAAAGGAAAGGAAAGGAAAGGAAAGGAAAGGAAAGGAAAGGAAAGGAAAGGAAAGGAAAGGAAAGGAAAGGAAAGGAAAGGAAAGGAAAGGAAAGGAAGGAAGGAAGGAAGGAAGGAAGGAAGGAAGGATGGATGGATGGATGGATGGATGGATGGATGGATGGATGGATGGATGGATGGATGGATGGATGGATGGATGGATGGATGGATAGAGAGAGAGAGAGAGAGAGAGAGAGAGAGAGAGAGAGAGAAAATACTCTTCAAGCTATATTCCAGAAACTTACAAGTTTTATAAATCAAATTAAGTTACTTTTTTTTAAATATTTTCAGTTAATAATTATTAATAGTTAAAAACCTCAAAACAGTGTAAATTTTCAGAAACAATTATTTACTTTGAATAAATTTTTAATCTGTATTTTAATGTTGTGTTGCATTAGCTTATTTTTCAGAACATTATGTGAACTTTATGCCACAAAAAATAATTATTTTTCTGTAGAAAAGAAAACATTCATTCTATCAATAAACATCTAATTACACTAATCCAGAAATAATGACATGATTAAATGTTTTATAAACAAATGCAATTAACATACTTTTCAAAATAACAAAAATCTTACAATTTTTTTACAAACATAAATTAATATAGAAATTAAAAACATTGTTAAAAAAAATTCACAATATTAAAATATTGATAAATCTAACAATGCCTTTTACATGAATATTCAAATGGAAATGAAATCATATCCAAATATCCTTGGTCTTTGAAGTGTGTGGGATGTCCTCTGTACATGCTACTTCCAGGCATTGAGATATTTCGAAAATGTCAGTAGGATGTTGATGGACATCCATTGGACATTCTCTTACAGCCAAATTGTAACCTCCTAGTCCTAAAAATGTATCCTCTGAGCATCTTGAAGATCACTTTTTGGTATCTGGGTAGCAAGGTCAAATTTAAGCTTTCTTTGAAATAGTTCAGTAAATGGGTCATATTTTAGCTTTTTTTGAAATAGTTCCAAATGCTGATATTACAGTTGGTTTAGTACCTGTTGGAACAGGTAAGACAGATGGTGTAACAAGCTGTGCAGGTTTAAGAGCAGTAGTAGGCATTTGGCTGACACCAACATCCCATTTGCTTTTGCGTTTAGCAGCATCTAAAAGAGAATATTTCATTTAACTACAAACACTTCTTCAATACAAAATCCTACCTAACATTTACATTGATATGCAAAATGTGTCGAGAAACAACAGGATCTTGAAAATTGACATTAAGATGCTATCATAGATTACAGCATACCCCAAATAAGAGACAGTAAAATTTTTTGCTCATTTTTATTAAAAAATTTCCTTTGTGTTGGCAACACTTAAGTTTGGTTTTAATTCCATGATTATTAGTGCAGACGATTAAATTAAAAACTGTTTTATTCTTTTCATTATCAATATGAATGCAAATTGGAACTTAACTCTCAAATAGTATTTAAAAAATAAATGAACTTGCAATTTTTTTTAAAAATTTAAAATATTTCAATGTGTAAAAAGACTAGTTGAAATAATTTTAAAACAATTAAAAAAACAAATAATGTAGAAATATGACATAATGGTGGGAGAAAATGTAATGTATGAAAAAAAATTTGATAAATTATATTAGCAAAAATATTTAAAGTAACCCTGCACAATCTGCCAAAAAAATTTAGCACAAATCTATTTTTTGTAATTTTGTAAAAAAAACATTGCTGGAATCATCATTAAACAAGATTTAAAACTATGAACTGACAAGAAAATCCATGGATTATCTGAGAAAAATAAAGTTGAAAGACTAAGAAAGTACAAAGAGCTAAAAGGCATGCTCTAAATGAAATTATATTTCCTGGTGAAAAATTATTATCGCAACAAGCATATCATAATAGGTAAAACAACAGAATTTATACAAAACCAATGGATAATGGCCCCCTTAAAAAAATTATTTAGTGGTTGAATACATTTTCAAATAATGGTTTGGAGTATATAAGCAAGAGGAAAACTATCTTTCTTAGATTGAAAAGTGCTAAAGTTGACAAAACCTATTATTTAAAAATAATACCATCACATTTCAACTAGATAAGGCACTTGTCCACGAAGTAAATATTGTTCAATAGTAGTACAAATAGAATTGCCTATTATTTATTTTCAGATGAATGGTCAGTAATAGTTCTAATCTCAATCCACTAGACTATTACATATGGAGATATATGAAGAATAAATTCACTGATTTATAAAACAATATCCTCAATTAAATTCAAAAATTTACTAAAGACATGGAATGAAATTCCAGTCTCTATAGTGCATGCTAATGCAGAAGCCTTTCCAAAGAGACAATTGTCTGTGGTTAAAGTCGAAATTATAAGAACGGAAACTATTAAACATTTTTATTTAACATTTTATATAAAAACTTGTATTATAATAATAATTTTCTTAAACTGTCATTTATTTGGGAGCACCTTGTGCTATAATATAATTGTTAAAAAGTTCTCTCAACTATCAGAAAAATTTAAAAATAAACATTGACTCAATTTACTATAATATGAAAATTTTATAATATGATCAAATTTCAAAATAAAATTCAACATAACATTACAAAAAAACATTTTTAACAAGACTAAAGAATTTTAAGGTATAATAAAGCATAACATACCAGAGGAAGTTTCAGTTGGTTTTTTAACAGTTCCAGACATAAATTCTACCTAAAAAGTAGATAAAAATACAAAATATTTTGGGTGAAATTTATAAAATAAGGTAAATTTCAAATAAATTTTACTGTACCCATTTTTGACACAAATAAAGACATAATAATTATATGAAATGAGAATTTTTATAAATCATAACATTTCTAAAAGTAAAAAATCATACATATAAGTTAACTTATACTGATTAAAATTTAAATTAACCTCTGCTATTTGCTTAGTTTAATTAATGAAACAAATAAGTTAAAATTAGATTTTAGAAAATATGGATTAGAATGACCAAAAAAAATATGTGTGTGTGTGTGTATATATATATATATATATATATATATATATATATATATATATATATATATATATGTATATTTAACTAAGCAGAGCAGAGAAAATTATGTATACACATGAAAATAAACTGGAGCATTTCTATAAATTTTAAAAAATTAAATGGAATAATTTTAAAGTTCTCAATTTAAATAGAAACAATACGGTAGAAAATATACATATCAATCAATTTAACATTTACTAGAATTGCTTAGGTGCCTCTTTAAGATAAGTAAAAAACAATAACTTAGTTTAAATATTCATAAAAAAAAGTTCAAAGAAATGAAATTATATATTAACAAATTATATATTTCTATACTTTTATTTCTCTAATCTTTATTTCTTTAAAAAAGAGATGTGTATTTTAAAATTTCCTGAAGATGAACAAAGTTTTAAAATTTCTATTATAATTGTAATTTAATTAAATTGTAATATATATATATATATATATATATATATATATATATATATATATATATATATATATATATATATATATATATATATATATATTTGCCATTTGCTGAAAATAAAAATTTACGTTCTAAATTTAAATAAAATTTCTAATAAGATATATGATATTAGAATGTATGACTAAGAACACAACACACACATTTAAAAAGACTTCCTTTTATAAATTTTATTAAAGTTTTTGTAAAATTAATTCATTTTTAAGCAAAATCTGATTATAATTCACTAAAACACAAGGGTAATTTAACCTACTATTACTAATGCTTGTCGCTGAAAAAGCCTGGAATTGCACACCAGCATTACAACAGGAGGTTCATTGAATTTGGATGATGGATTTTCTGATGAATAACATTTTATGTTTTAATGGATATGTAAATGTTGATATATATATAGAAAAAGAAATATCTAAAAAAAAACATCTTGCAGCATTTGTCAAAAAGTTAAATGTGCAGGGAGAGTTATTATGATTTGGATATGTTTTTATGGCATTCTCTACATTCACTCATCATAATGAAAAATTAATAAAAATAAGTACATGACATTTGCAGACGATGTGCATCTTTATGTGTAGACTATCTTCAGAATCAGGTTGTAACAAGATATGCTATACAATTTACAGTATACATGTACAGCTTAAAAAGCATCACAGAATGAGCTTACACAACATAGGCTACCAAACTTTTAAACTTAAATATAAGTATATAATTGAGATATAGAGTCAACTTTATTTTAGGTAAGTATTTAATTTATTGCTAAACAATTAATTTTTGAAATTATATTTTTTACCATAAAACTTTGTTTACAGAAAAATAACTTCACAATAACAGAGTTTTAATGTCCCCTTAATTTGAAGTAGTTGGAACAAATTAATTACTTTAAATTGGTGACAATAATTTAATCTATATAAAATGGAAAGATCGTTTTTAATGAAAATGAAGTGTTTAAAATAGTCAATTAAACTTTGAAGTCCTACAAATCATCCTAATGATTCAAATGTTTATATGAAGTTATTCAGAAACAGTTACATTTTAACAAGTTAAAAAATTTCAGATGCATAGAACAAAAACTACCACATATTGCTTAAACTTCTTGATTTGTTACTTATCACAATCCAAGAGTCTAAACACAAAATGTTTCTACCTATGAGGTATTAAACTATACTTTTCTATAAATTTCTTTATCATATTAAAGTCATTTATAAGAAAAATACATTTTCTGTTTTTTGCTCAACTTTGTTTGTATTTAATGGAGACAGAACTAATATTTAAAATTTTTGTATATATTTTATTGTAAATTTAAAAAATAAAATAAAAAATTCATCAAATTAATAATTCTTTTAAAGAAATAACTAAAGGAGAAATTTAAAAATTCTAGAAATTATTCACTACTTTTTAGGAGGTAATTTATATTTCCAGGGTCCTGGAAAGAAATAATCAATTTTCAGAAGCTTTAATAAATTCTTAAGATTAGTATAGCCTTTAAAAAGCAAATTTTTGGACATAACATTTTTTCCCATGAAACACAGTTTAAAGATGATAAAAGAGTATTCATAATACTTAAAAAAACAAAATTTTAAGTTGATACAAAAAATATTGAGATATATTTTCACATGAGGAACAGAGGAGGAAAAACTTTAACATGGAAACATTTCAAAAAGTGTAAACATGACAAATCAACAAAACCAAATTTTGCTTATGATAATTAACTTACCTTTGTCCTTTCTTTTCTTTCTTTTTCTCTTTTGTCCATATCTTCTTTCTGGCGTTTAGCTAAAAAAGAATATAAGCATTACATGTAGCAATAGCATTTAAGTTCTTAAAAAAGAAATATATGGACAGATAATCTAAATTAAAGTGATTTGAAATGAAATAATATACTACAACATTAAAAATGTTAAAAACAATTTTATAATTTTTGTATAGATTAATAATTCATTTATTACAGACATAAATAGTCTTTGTCTTTCAGCTCTGAGTATAATTTTCTATATTCTATATTATTTTTTTAATTATAATGCAAGTGATATTTTTCAAATTGCAATGCAAATGTGGTAATATTAACCTCACTATCAATTAGTAAAATATGTTATACCTGTATAAACTTCAACTACATATTATATATTACATTTTATATCTATAAATTTAGGTAAATTCTGTTTAAAAAACTTTACACAAAATGCTATTCTAAATGTATAGACATCCCATATTTCTAACATTAACCCAACTAATAAGAAAAAATACTAATTCCCTCAATTCTCAATAAATTGTTTGGTGTATGTGCATGCCCCTATTCACACACATTTGAACACTAGAACAATATTCTTGAAATTTAAATCTCACTATCTTATCTAAAATATTTTTACAACATAATAACGGTACATGTAAAACATTTAAAAAAATTGTTAAGTATATTATTAAAAAATGGAATATTTGTTACCCAATTCTTCATAAAATGATTCTGGACCCCAGCAATGAGGATCATAAGTTTCCTGGAAAAAAAAATATTTGGTAATAAAAACTTTAACAAAAAATTATACCAAAATATTATCATGACATCATGTCTTTGAATAACACAGTATTTCAAAAAAATGAATTTCATTATATAACTGTTATAATCAATCATTCCCTTGTTAAATTAATATAATTTCAACTGTCAAAATTTTTGCAGCAAATTCTTAATATTTAAAAACCTAATCATCAAAAAGAAGGATTAAAATTTACATGAATTCCATTATTTTTATTAAAACCTGACATGGTTGAAAAGCTTGACATTCAAGTGGCAATATGTATGATAATATACTGATTTTTTTTTCCTCCTTAACCCTAGAATACGTTTCCATAGACACAAAATATTTTGAAAGGTGGTTAAGTAATATTGTGTGAGGAAAATAACTAACCGTTAAATATTTCCTGCTTACAAATTACGTGAAGATTTATATCTCAGATTTATTAAGGAGTTCTCAGATTCTATAAAGAATACAATATTCAAACTTTTAGAACAGGTGATACAAACCTATGATGTATTTAAATTTTAAATTAAGGCGGCAGCATATATGCCAGCACAGTAATTACCTTGTTTCTTAAATCTCAAATGGTTGGTTGGTTGGGTTTTATGGCGCAAGGTCCAAAATTGGACATGCTGCGCCAAAAGTAAGTTTTTGTAGCTTTATTTATTTATTTTTCACAAAAAACCCAAGCAACATTAAAATTTTTAAAAAACAAAATTCTGTGTACATATTATTTTAAAATCAATTTATAAAATATAAAAAGGAAAAATCAAATATATATACAATTTTAAAATTTAACATATAAATCAAATAAAATGTATGAAACCTATTGCCCTCAAAAAAGCGAATAGGTTTTTATGAGGTGGATCCCCTATTATATCAAATAAAGTTATAAAATCAGTTTTAAAAAATTGTAAACGTTGTTGGTTAAAATCATGACATGAAATTAAAATATGATAAACAGTAAATGGTTCATCACACATTTCACACCATGGATTTAGTTCATTTAAAAACAAATGTCTGTGTGTGAAACGATTGTGTCCGATACGAAGGCGAGTTAATCTAACATCAGCACTTCGTAACTGTAAAACTGATAATGAAGTGAGGGATGGGAAAATGGCATGGAGTTTGTTTCCGACCTGCAAGTCCCATGATTCCTGCCAAAGAGAATAAACAAATCTTTTTATACTATTTCTCACATCAGAGAGCAAAACAGATGGTAATATTGGTCTCGATGCAGCCTTAGCAGCTGCATCTGCTCTCTCATTTCCATTAAGACCTACGTGGCTTGGTATCCAACAAAATATTATTTTGTATCCCTTGCCAGCAAGGGAATCCAATGCTCTGAAAATTCTCGACACAACAGGATGACAGGTGTAACTATTGTTTCTCAAAGTATCTATAATGCTCATGCTGTCAGTGTATATACAATATTCTTTATAATTATCTGTATTCACATGCTGAAGCACGTGATAAATAGCTGTAGCTTCAGCAGTAAAGATGGAGCAGGACAAATGTAGGCTGTAACTAAAACTTGTATTATTAATAAAAACTCCACAGCCCACATGTCCTGCAGTTTTAGAACCATCTGTGAATACAGGTTAATAGCATTGATACTGACAGCGATGAGAAGATAATAGCTGTTGAAAAACAATAGGTGTTGTGTCCGATTTTCTATATTGAGCAAAGGTATTAATAAACATATATGTTGGGTTATACCAAGGCGGATGAGCAAATTGGTCAACAGACTCAATCCGAATATCACATAGGTCTGTGAGCCACAGATGTAGTTTGGCTCGTGTGAGAAATGGTGGGATGATGCTCATTGGGCGAGCATCATATAGTCTCTTAAGAGAAGCGTTAGGAACCACGGAATGTATAGGATGATAGGGGGTTGACATTATCTTAGCATACTAATTGAGAGACTGCTGCATTCGTCTCAGGTCTAACGGTAGTTGATGACATATCACGTATAGACTCTGGATGGGTGATGTGCGGAATGCCCCAGAACATATCCTTTTCCTTAAAGCAGAGTGATGAACTGTGTCCAGTCTTCGTAGAACAGAAGATCTAGCTGATCCATAAACAACACATCCGTAGTCAATGCGGGATAGAATCAATGACTGATAAATTCGGAGTAATGATGTGCGATCAGCACCCCAAGATGTATTTGACAACACCTTGAGGATATTAAGCGATCGCTCACACTTCTTCTGCAAATATAAAACATGCGGAAGAAAGGTTATTTTTCGGTCAAAGATAATACCCAGGAATTTAATTTCACTGACTACTTGAGTTGGAGTGTTGTTGATATTTATCGTTGGCTAGTCTTTATTCGTTATTGAAGGCTAGTCTTTCTACAGAAGTGGACACATTTACTCTTGCTAGGTGACAATGTATGGCCATTCTCAGCACACCATGCAGCAAGCTTGTTAACTGCGGTTTGCAGTTGTCTCTCAATTAATCGCATATTAGACCCCTCGCATGATATTTGCAGGTCGTCCACAAACAAAGTACTATGTACCGATGATGGAAGCTGATGAAGAGACTAAAAAGTGTGACGCTTAAAATAGAGCCCTGAGGAACACCCTCAGATTGCGTAAAAGTATTGGATGTATAGCTTCCAATACGTACTTTAAAAACACAGGAGCATAAAAAATTCTGCAGGAATATCGAAGATTACCCCGAAAGCCAAAATCATATAATGTACGGAGAATTCCATATCGCCATGTACGGTCGTATGCCTTCTCGATATCAAAGAAAATGGAGACCAGATGATTTCTCCGCACGAAAGCATTGCGGATTTGGGTTTCCAAATATGTGACATTATCAAGAGTGGATCTCCCTTTACGGAAGCCACTCTGATTAATATGTACACATTTAGTTTTTTCTAAGACATATACGAGACGGGCGTTGACCATACGTTCGAGAGTCTTACATAAGCAACTCGTCAAAGCAATTGGTCGATAATTTGAAGGATCTGAAGGATCCTTACCAGCCTTTAGGAAAGGAATCACTATTGCTTCTTGCCATAGGGATGGAAATTCATCTTCAGTCCATATCCTATTGAACAGGTAAAGTAAGTTCAACAGGGAGTCTGGACTTAAATGTTGAAGCCTGAGATAACCGATTCCATCAGGTCCTGGACTGGTGTTATTGGCCTGCTGTAAAGCTTTCTTCAATTCAAACATTCCAAATTCACAGTTGTACGGTAAGACTTGTCGATGGTTGAAGCGAATTGGTACTCGCTCAGCACGACTCTTAGTCTTCAAAAATGAAGGACTATAAGAGTTCGAGCTTGAGACGTTAGCAAATGCTTCACCAAGGACGTTAGCAATATCCGTAGGAGAAGAGTATATAGCAGCTCTGGATTTTAAAATAGGAATAGAAAATTCTCTATAAATTCCATTGGCTGCTTTTACCCTTCTCCACAACTGCTTACTGGAAGTTGAAGATGTCATTGAAGATACATAGTAGGACCAGTATTCCTTCTGACTTCGACGGCGGAATCTGCGAGCTAATGCTTTAGCTCTCTTAAATGCGATAAGATTCTCCGTTGTGGGGTACCTCCTAAATATCCCCCATAACTTCCTTTGCTTTTGGTAAGTTTGTTGGCATTCTTTACTCCACCAAGGTTTGCAACGCCTTTTTGGTATAGAGGAAATTTTGGGTATTGCTGTATCAGCTGCATTTATAATTGTTTTAGTGACTTTTCTAACGGCTTCATCAATATTCTCGATCAAAACCATTTCATTATCAATAACTGCCAATTGTGTAAATGACGTCCAATCTGCCCAACTGTGCACGTAAGTAGGTAGACGTTGTACTACACTACTACCACCAGTCTGAGAGATGACGAGAGGAAAATGATCGCTGTTGTGCAGATCATTTCCTACTATTAGATTTAACAATGGCAGCAATGATGGTGAACAAATAGCAAGATCAAGGATATGAAATGTTCTTGTGGGTACGTGAAAATTTGTCTTCTTGTCGGTGTTAATCAGACAGAGACTATTATCAGAAATAAATTGCTCTATCTGACGACAGCAAGAATTAGTATCATCACTTCCCCACAAGGAATTATGGCTGTTGAAATCACCTAACAATAAGAATGGTGTAAGCAGCTGATCAACTAATTCATCGAGTTCCTCTTGGCGGATGACATCATGTGGTGGTAAATATAAACTACAGACGGTAATTAAGCTTGAAGTATGTATTCTTACAGCTACAGCCTGTAGAGTAGTATTTAATGGATGGAGAGTGCTGGGGAAATTATTGGATGTTAATATGCAAACACCTCCAGACACTGCACCATTATCACCACAGTCTTTTCGGAAGCTTTTAAACCCACACATGGTAAAGCTATTGCTAGACTTCAGGAAAGTTTCCTGAAGTGCTATACATGCGGGGTTATAAGCAGATATAATAGACTTGATGTCATCTAAGTGTGAACACAAACCATGGCAGTTACAACATATAAAGGAAGTTATTTTTTAAACAGAAGAGCTCCTCCTCCGGAGCCGGACGGCATGTCTTCCATTGATTCCTCGAATGAAAAATCATCATTCGAGGGATGAAGTTTGACAGCGTCCGATTCCAGAGTTAACAAAACTTTACGGGTGGATAAGGAGGATTTAGTAAGACCCTCCTTTTCAAATTTTAATTTAGGTGCCTTAAAGTCTCTTGTTTTTGTACTTGGAGCTCTTCGAACAGTAGGAGGTGACGATCTTAGCTTTTGAGATTTTAATTGGGGCAATCCTATAGAAGAAAGTGGCAGAGTATACATTTGTGTACTCATACATTTGGTGACCTTTTTGGCTACGGCCGCATAACTCACTCCAGACTGTGGCGTACAAGAGGCGACTATTTTCCTCGCCTCAGGATAAGAACATTTATTTTTCACTTTAATCGTGGTGATTTCTTTTACATAATCCCACTGAGGACAACATCGAGAATAGGAGGGATGGTTTCCATGACAGTTAACACATGCCTCCTTTGCTGTGCAGTTCGAGCTATCGTGGCCAACCACCGCGGAGCATGCGCAGGTGGGTTTGCCTCTGCAAGCATTCCTTGAGTGTCCAAAGCGCTGGCATTGGAAACATCGCAAGGGATTTGGAATATTCTGTCGAACAGGTAAATTCATGTATGCAACTTTAATTTTGTCAGGAAGGTCTGGGGTTGCAAAGGTCAGAATGAGATGTTTAGTATCAATAAACTTATCATCTCTTCTGACTCTAATGCGTTCAACGCCACAGACCTTTTGACTTTGCAAATATCCAGAATTTCATCCGTCGAAGTATTAAACAAATCCATGGCAGAAATCACTCCACGTGAAAAATTCAAATTTTCATGAGGCAAGACAGTCATTTCTATATTTGCCATCAGTTGCATATTAGTAATTGTATCTGCTTGAGTAGAGTTTGCAATCTCTACCAATAGGTCACCTGATCTTAATTTCTGGATACTCCTCACTTCTCCTACAAAACCCGATATTCCTTTTTGAATGAGAAAGGGGGACACTTTTTCAAATGAACCCTCCTTTCTTTTAATTAAAAAATATTTACAGTTTTTATTACTTAACAGATGCTCCCGGGGGTGGAAAGACTTATTTTTTTCCATGTATATAATGATAAAATTTCGGGACCTGACCGCACCATCCACCACCGAGTCCAACAAGGGGATGCAGACCAGCTGCACCAGTGCTAGCCAGGTCCTATACGCTCACAGTACATCCCTGATGTGGCCTCCACCCTTAACGAGTCACCCAGTAGATGTACCGATCCCTTGATCCATAAAGCCGATTGATGTGCTGAGGACAACAACACACCTCCCGTTTACCTGAAGCAGAGGCCAAAGTAATGTGTTGGTTTCTGGGAGCCTCAATTACCAGGTCCCTCCTATCCAGGGACACGGGTCTCCACACACAGCAAACATGAGGATGATTCAGTCCCCAAGAGGAGCTAATAGCAACAGAGCGGAAAAAGCTACTCAAGGGGAGCCCACAACCTCTGACGAGGCAACCACACTGAGGGAAAAGAGGAAGAAAAAGCAGAAGTGGAGGAGAGAAGAAAATGAAGAAGAGGACAGATCACTGGGGTACCTCAGGATTGTGACACTTGTGTTTACCTAAAGAAGGTAAACTCCTTGAGGGGTAAATCTCAAATGATCATGTAGTACATTATTATATTACATAATTTTGACTACAATCGTCCCAATTGTTATGGAAAAAAGAATTTGAGCTTGCTTTTCTTATTTTTCCTAAAACAACTGTTTCTACATAGGACTAAAAATTTAATTTCATAAAAACTGCATGCTATTAAGAAAACTACTTATAATACTTAATAAGTGAATATAAAATTATAAGCTATTATTTTCTCTGAGATTATAAAACTTCAACAAATTTTAAAATTCTATTATGCCGAAAAGAAAGGAAATTAATACAGCTTCTATTGATCAGAGATCTGGAGCTCCGAAAAACAAGTCTGAATTTGCTTCTGTACCTGCAGATCTTAGTTGAGAGGAATAGCATTCACAGCATTCCTTTATACTCAGCTAAGTCAAATAAATGAATGATATAAAAAACGGTCTAGCTTGTGGATAGATCATGAGGAATAAGTCATCAAAACTTTGACAAAACTACGAATCAAATTACAATATTTTTGGTTAAAATTATACAAAATTTTTAACAATTTTATAAAAGTTAAAAACATAAAAATTGTAAATATGAAAAATAATATTACAAATTAACTTTAACTTTATCATAGATTTGTAGGTTATTATGCACTTCATAAAACTTAGTCTAATTTTTTAATTAAAAAATCTGATAAGATACTTTTTAATTTACGATTCTAATTTATTTTCACAATTAAAAGCAAATTAGCTTTATCAAAACTGCATAATAATTATAATCAATAAATATAAAAAAATATTTTTTATTATTTATATATACATAATACTCACAGGAGGATAATTTGTTCCTTGTTCATCAATGTTGCAAAATGTAATAAGCTTTTCATAAATACTGAAAAATGAAAATTTGTGCATTAAAATATTGATAACCTTTCAAAAAAAAAAGTGAAAAATCACTTAAAAATAATAATAGAAAACTTACAAAAATTAATAAAGCAATAAACACATATTTTAAAATTTTCTAGCTATTATTAGTTAGCTAATAGTTAGTAATAAAATATCATTTCAAAACAAAGTTGTGACTAAATTATTTTGTAAAGTATATACTTTTATGTTAAATTGTATAATTTTATAATTTCAATTAAAAGTGGAGTTTCAGTCAAAAGTAGCTTTTTTTACTCCTCTGTGTTTTTAATTATTTAAGTGTCATATGGAAAAAAGATTCACTTATAGTTTTTTCAATATATATATATACATACTCCTTAAGATACAGAATTTTTGAAACATTTAAATTTCATAAGAAGTGAGTAAGTCAAGAGACAACTAAAAATTCTTTGAACCACAACATGTTAAGCAATTAAGGTGGAACGCAGTGAAATGGGCACATTGAAATAGACATACTTAAAAATGACTGTGGCACAAAGTAAGCATTTCTAATACCATTCAATAATAATTACATTAGATATATTAATATACTGCTATAGTGAGAAACAATTTTTTTACATTATAAAAAGTACAGATTGATTTATAAATTTGAATGCCTAACACTTCTTAGAAGTTTTTCTTTGATATATAGTAATAAAAATTCTATACACAAAAAGGAATTAAATGTGAAACATTTATCAAAAGACATATTTATAGTTTTTATTTAACATTTGTTTAAATAGTTCCATTATGAATATAAATGAAAAGCATTTTTATTATATAAATCTTATTTTCAGCCCCACGACTCCATCTAAACTGGTCCACCTAAACTGACTTTCAAAACAGAAGGAAAAATGTTAAAATACAGTAAAAAATTTTAGGAGTTCAAAACAAAGTATTTTTGTGAAGGATAAAATATTATTGTTCAATAAAAACCAAATGCAATTACAAAATATTGTGTCTTCTTTAAAATTACTTTATATTTATTAGAACCTCATATTATTGACTGTTATTTAGGAATATTTAAAAAAGTTTAAACACTCAAAAATCACATAACTAATATAGATACATGGAAATATATTTAAAAATCAAATGAAGTAGCTCATATCAAAATTTGCATAAAATATTTAAATCTAAATAATGCATTTTCTATGTTTATTATCAACAATTTCATAAACATATCAATACAATTTTTAATTTGAAACATATACAAATGATAATTATTAAAAAAATATGTTACTTCTTAAAAAAGAATAAACTAAATAGGCAGGATAAACAATAAAATACCTTGGATTCCTAAAATCCTTTCTTTTTTGAATTGATGCATTCATATCTTTACCATTCTTTTTCTTTTCATACAATTCTGAAATTTTCTCCTGCAATTAAAGAAAAAATTTCTAATAATATCTCTAACATTCATTTATGATAAGAATTTTCAAAAACATGAATGATTTTAAAAATGCAAAATACCTGAAGAGATTTTGAGCACCTTCCTACAGGTTCTGGAGGCAGTTGTAAATCTTCTTTTTTTACATTTAAAAGACTTCTATGAAATGAAACTGGAAAAAAATTATTTAATCAATTTGAAATTAAGATTTTACGCATATCTCCAGTTATTACACATTAAAAAATTTTAAATTGAAAACAACTGAATTTTTTAAAATTAAAACAAAAACATTTTCTGTGGTAAACCAACTTATTTTTAAGTTTCCCATATTGTGTGAAGATAAGAAAGTTTTTCATTAAGTGCAAATTATTAATATTAAAAGTTTTTACACAACAAAAAATAATTTTCAGATTACTTAATATGAAAAAATGAACTATCAAAAATGGTTTTGGATTTCTGAGAAAAAACCACTGATAGATCAGCTAACATTCAGAAAACAAAAATCTTGCAAAAACATGCATTACAGAGCATATAGATTTAAACCCCATTTAGATAAAACAAATTAAGTTCATTATAATAATTTATCCCAAATTTACAATAAAGCAACCTTCTAGAATATTTTTCGGTGTATTAATAATCATCTTTCAAAAAATCATGATGCAAATAAAATTGATAAATCATGGGGACATGACATATACAAAAATATCATTGAATTTAACTTAATTATCTTTACTTTATTACTTTATTAAACAAAAACAAGTAATCAAAACAGATAACTATTCAAATTAAAACAATTTTAATTTTTTATTATTAAATTATATAAAATTTTAACTACACTGATTTAGTAAAATGTTAGATTAAATTGTTCTAACATAATAAAATGAACAGTTCAACATGAAAAAATAACTAATATATTAAAGGATTAATAAACATTTATCAAATACCTTTTAGAAAAATAAAATCAATATTTACATTTCACAGCTTTAACACAATCAAAATCACTGTATCGGTTTATAAGTTTGATTTTTGACTACATTAAAAAAATCATTAGTTATGCTTATAAATTTTATTTATACACAATTATGTAAAGTTCTGTGATATGCTAACAGAAAAAGTTATACAAGATATTAACAAATAGTGCATAAATAAATATTAAAGCATAAATTAATGAAATTAATTTCTCATTACCATGTAAATAGAAAGTTGTCAAATAATTGAATGAAAGATTATAAAAATGTTTTGAGTATGGAATCTTCTTTATAGGAAAGATTTCTAACTTTGAATTGAAAAAGACATTAAAAATCACACAATTTTTGTCCATACAATCAATATGCAATATATACTTTAAAGAATAGTTCCAATACTGAATTCCATATTTTTGATATATAACAGTTGGTCTTACAAAAGAAAAACTTATGTTTAAGAATTACCAAAAAAGTAGCTAGTTGTATTACAATATTTAATTAAAATCTAACAAAACACAAGCACTATATAAAATTGTAAAAGAGATATTTTATACCTGGAGACAAAGGAGGGACACTTGCAGGAGTAACTTTGTGATCAGAAGACTAAAAAAAATAATGAAAAAATTAATTTAGTCACAAAAAGTATACGTATGCATAACTATATATATATATATATGCATATGTATTGAAATTAATTGTAAAATTATGATTAATAATACATTAGAAATGAATACAAATGTGTTCTTAACTAATGAAAATCATTTTCATTACTACATAAAAATTTTTTAATTTATTAAATACAGAGATAGTTTTGAAATTTTAATTCCAGTACTACATTTGAATATATATATATATATATATATATATATATATATATATATATATATATATATATATATATATATATACACACACACAAAATAAAGTCTTTAAAAAAATTTTATAAAAAAATGCCTTTTCATAACTGCTTTTTTTATAAAAGTTTTATAAATAAGACTTGCCAAAAATACTAAACACATAAATTACAAGCCTTAAAATTTAAATTACTAATAAAAATGAAAGACATCAAATGTATCAATATTTTAATTATATACTGCAAATAAAATTAAAATGACTTTGGAATTTATTAATTGATTTTACATCAAGCAAATTTTCTTATAAAATAATTTTTATCCTGTTAACTGCAATATGCATAAAGATTTATAAAATGCAACTTACATCTTCTTGAGGATCAGATGAAGATTTGGAATCTTCTGAATCACTCATATCTTCATCTTCATGAGCTTCTGTGGAATACGATACTAATTTTGAGTGCTGTCGGCTTTCTTTATTATAGTCATCTGAAGCACTTTGAGGATATATACTAAAGAAATTTGAAGAAGAACCTGTATAGAAAATAAAAATCAAATATTGGTAATGAATGAAACTTTTGTCCTTTAATTATGAGCTAAAATTATAAACAATGGATAATAAGAAATTTCATAGAGCTAAAAAATATTAATTACTTTGATATTTTATTTCTAGTATTTATTTGTATATAATATAGTAATTATTTACAATTCTGATATTTTTACATTCAAAATGATTTAAACAATGAAATACAAGAGAATAAGTTATCCACTTTTTTATCTAAAATTATTTTATATTTCTGATAGTTAATTTATATTTCACTAGCAAATATTACAAATTGAAAAATAAATACACTGTTGATACTTAAATTCCATGCTAATAAAATATGAAAAACAATGAAATTTATGAAAAATTATGAACAATGCATATGAATAAAGTTTATTCCATTTGTTTGCAAAATTTTTGTGCAGATTTGAATTGAAAATGGTCACAAGGAATGAAGTGGAACATATAAAAAGATATCAATCTTTAGGTAACTTAAAAATTAAATTTTAATTACTTCTTTTGTTCTTTTGTAACTAATATGAAACATAATTAATGATGATGAGAGCTCATTATAAAGTTGATGTAACATTAGTAAAAAAAATATTTACAGTGAAATCCATCCTTCTTTCTGCGTTTTCATAGAGTAAAATTAAAAAAAATTATTAAGTAATAATATTTATCATTTTTCTAGAATTTTTGAAAAATATTGTCTTTTCCTATTGTTGCTTGCACACTTGAATTTTTCTATATACCAGAATAGAAAATATTTATTGGAATACAGATAAGGAGTCAGCTTCAATATTTAATAATTTCTTACCTAAAGGGAATATTTTAGAATTCACCACTTTACTTGATTTATTTTTAATAGATCCAGCCAAGAACTTTCATTCTTAGTGCAAAACAATATTTTGAACAAAGCTAAATAAATATCATTAGTTTTCAAAAACATAATTTTTCCCCCCAAAAGATATGGACAAGGTTTGCACTGGAACCCACTTACTAAATTTGGCCAGTTTAGTGTATATGTGTGTATATATATTTAGTTGTTTAGTGTATGTGTGTAATAGTGTGTATATAAATTTTCTCTAAGCATTTCACAGAAAAAGTTAAGTTTTACTCCTAATTATTTTTCAAATATTTTAAGCTGTTTTTATTACTTATATTTATAATATATTTTCTATTTTTTCTTATTATCTTTTCCTTTCAAATATTTTATTATTTTTTATAACTGACATACACAGTTACCTAAATTTTGTGGTTTCCTTTGAAAAAAATTTATTTTAATTTTTTTTTTTGACGATGCCAAGAGTTTGTGTATTTTATTCTTTAGAATCTTCACACAAATAAATTCAAAATGTCTTTTTTCTTATATATCAGATAAGAAAAGTCAAGTTTTCTACTTTTTCCTAAGCATTATTAATTTTCTTGTTTTTAATTTGAATTTTAATTTATTGCTTTTTCACACTTTTTTGTATTTTGAGTATATTTTTTTTAAATTCTAAATGATTATATTAGTCTTTATATTTAATCACTTAAAATTGCACTTATTTAATTACATAATTTCATTTCAAACAATAAAAAAACAATTAAATAATAAAAACAACTTCACAATTTGCTAAAAAAATTAATAAAAGTTTAAAAAAATTATGTATGTATATATATATATATATATATATATATATATATATATATATACACATACACACAAACACATATAAATATAATAGCATACTAAACAATTTTAATTGATTTAGGGTAACAATTACAAAAATATTACATTAATCATCCTTTTTTCTTCAGTAGATTTTATGAATTTTGACAATGAAGTATTCAAACTGTAAATAAAATCATCTCTTACTTTATTAAAGTAGTTATTAAGATTTAAATAGAATAATCAAAATTTTAATATATTGTCTATATGTTCTAATTATGCCTAAAGATACATTTTTGCTGGTTAGATTAATCCTTAAATACTAAGGATTTTATCATTTTTTAAAATATTTCATCCAAATATTAATATAGAAGTCATGGATAACAAAATAACATTGAAAGGTAAGATTTTGCAATTCAACAACCTTATGACAAAATATTTATTTTCTTAAAACACTGTCTGTAAAAGTACAAAATAGGATACGAGCCTTTTATAATTGTTAAATATTTTCAGCATTTACTAATCTTTTTTACATTATAATTTTTTTAACTTTTAAGAATCTTGTAGTTCTTTATTGTAACATGTGAGAATTACTTAACTACAGTCAAATTGAGTTTCCTTATAGTGATTTCACTTCTTGATCATTTGGTCCACAGAGAATTTTAACTTCAACAAAGAATGTTAAATTAGGATTAAACATTAATTGTCCCATTTCAGTGTTTCATAGCTCATTTTTAACTAGCTTCTTTCCCAGAGAAAGGAATCACTTTTAAGTTCGTTTTACTTTTACTGATATTCATTCCACTGGCATTAACATTTTCATCATTTACAAAGATCTACAATCCATTTTCCTCAGAAGACAAGATAGTTCAGTAAAACACTCCAATAAAGTTTCCAGTATAGACCAGAGCAATAAAACTGCTAGCTACCTAAATAACTAGACATGCAACTAAAGGCTAAAAAAATAGTCCATTCAGTTTAGTTAAATCACAGCAATTAATTGCAGAAAATATAGAGACTTACTATAATTTAAATACTATCAATAAACTTTCCAATGCTAGTTTTCATGATAGCCTCGATTTTTCTCTTAAAAACAATGTGTTCCTGATTTGCTTAAACAATCAGATTGAAAATAGTCAATAAATTCCTTCCAAATGACATCAAAATATATACTGATGGCAGCAAAATAGATATACAAGCAGACAGTGAAATTTATATTCAAAAACATTGAGAAAAATACTTTATATAACAACATAACTCTGATTCATATTCCATGTTTTGAAATTAATTAATTGTAATCAACATAGGATAGCCGCCCAACTAGTCTAGTGGTCAGCGTGCCTGACTGCGGATAGGAAGGTCCTGGGAATCCCGGTTCGGGCATTGATGTACTTACTTTATCTATCCTGTCTTTGTCCTTTCCTTGTATGAATGAGGTGTGAATGGTTGCCTACCCTATAAACGGGTCCCTATGGCATGTGCGTACTGAGGAAGTCGGACTCCACACCTAAAATGCTTCAGTTAGAAAAGTGGAGCAGCGCACCCCATATTGCCAGCCTAGCTGGTACACGACAACAACAATCAACATAGGATTAAAGAGAGTCATGAGGAAAAGCAACTATGGAAACCTCTGGATTCTATATGATAGCTCTAATTCCATTCAACATCTCAAAAATTGGGCCCACAAAGGAGATAAAAGCAGTTTATCAATCTTGCAAAAATAAAGCTCATCTCTCATCTGCATAAAGTATATTTTTAAAGGATCCCATCTCTGTTATTACCTACCAAAATGAATTGGCCAACATTCTTGCAATGGAGGGACTAGAACATCCTGTTCCTTTTACCTCAGAGCTCACATATTTAGAGTTATTCTAAAGTCAAAAGATCGAAAATAAAGAAAAATGATTAATACCTCCAACTCATAACTGGTATAAAGGTAAAAGATCAGGACTTCCTCTTCTCTCCCTTGTGACAAGCAGACCAACATTTATCTGTCCCAACTTGCAACAGAAACTCAACAGAAACTTGATTGAGAAACTTCACATACTCTGTGGGTGGCAAGAGATTTCTTCTTAGTTCTAAATGCTAGAAAGAACAGGCATCACCTCAGCACTTTTGGACTGGACTAGGTAGACTTGTTTTGAACTTCATTAATGTCAACAATCTCATTGATCTAGCCTGATCCCAAAAGAGCAGATGGGAGATTAAAAACAATAACAACAAAGATTCCTAACAAATGATTTCCAAGTTCAGCTTTCTTGAAAGGCAAGATATGTTCAAATACTTTACAACTTTTGACTGTTAGGTTATATGCAGAGTCAAAAATAATATTTGCAAAATGTTGGCTTATTTCTAAAATGTGTAAATTGGGCTACAAAAATCCCATTTTCACTTAAAATTTAAGAAAAGAGTTTTATGAAAAGGAAAATTGTCTTATTGATGATTATTTAGATTAAGTTTTCTATTTGATTTACCCTTTCAACGACATTCCTGTATTTAAACCAGATATTTGTCTTTTATAAAAAATAATTGCTTTCATTAAAGTAGTTACAGAATGTTCTCCTTTCTAAACTTTACAATGTTCTTAAATTTAACTTTTTAGTTAATGAATTAATTATACTTAAAATACCAAAGTTCTGCATAACAGATATCTTTATGATAGAAATTTCTTTATGACAGAGTTCAACAAATTTCTTAAGTATAATTTTTCTGTCTCAATTAGTTTTCTAAATAAAATAACAAACCCATAGAACTATGACTGCTTTCTTTATTTGGAGAAGGTATTTTATCTTGACTGCTTTCTTCTCCTTCAGATTCTTCAGCTTCACCTTCAGAATCTGTATAAGTTGCATTTAATGATGCCAAAGCAGTTTGAGATTGAGACTGGCTTTCTGTACTCATTTCCCAACACTTTTGTTATCACCTTGAAAAAAATTAAACATGTAAATAAAATAACAAAAGTAAAATTCTTAAATAACTTATAATCGATATAAACAGCGTGATAAAATAAGAAAGAGCTTTATGAATAATGATAATAAAATTAAATACACAAAATTTAATAATCCTTCAAATAATAATACAACACACACAAAGTTAATAACATAATTTAATCAATATAGATCTATCTAATATAAATATATTTATCTAAAAACATAACAAAAATTATTATAAAATATTCTTTGAAAGTATTATATGTATAAGCAATGTAGTTTAATTAAATACAATAAAGAGAACTCCACTTAAATAACATTAGAATTACAAAGAGCTTCTGAAATACAATACTACAACAATTTATGTAATTTTGGGAAATATTAATACGTTAACCAATAAATTTAAATTAGTTTTAATACTGTTAGAATTTTGCTAAAGCTTTATGAAGTAGTTCCCTTTATTTCATGTATTAAATTTACAATAATGAAATACACAACTACATAGAAAATATTAAAATTTTCAATAGAATATTTTAACAAGAAAAATATACGATTACAGATTCCATTAAAAAGTATATTTTTTATGCTTATTTTGAAAAACAATTATAAATCTGATACAATTTTAAGCATAGTTCTTTTCAAGATTTTTCAAGTTCTTGTTAAGGCTTGTTTGATTTTTTATAATATACATTCAACAGAACACTAAGAAACAGCAAAATATCAGAATATGTTAAGCAAAATTTTACTTTGACCCAAAATAATGGAATACAATCCTGAAAGAAAAAACAGATTTGGAAAATTTTAAATTTCTAACATTTAAGAATTTTATTCCTGAATATTTTCCAAAAAAAAAAAAATTTTAAGTTTTACCTCTCATATTTTCCTCCAAAATTGATGAAAGAACATAAATTGTGATATAATACAGTACATAAAGTACAGAATTTTCATAACATACACACAATTAACTCTAATGATTTAGAAAGAAAAAGTTCTTTGAGTTAATTTAGAAATTATTTTCAAGGGGAAAAAATGTTTTTGTCATTTTATAGTTTCAGAACTCATTACAAAAAAAAAAGAAAATGCAAATGAAGAAAATATTCAATGAATACATACACAAACACATGCATTTTATTTTTCTAATAAAAATTATGTATTTGATATAACAAACAAATATAGAAGTATTTTTGAAGTTAAAACTGGTGCCTTTAAGATTATTACGGTATTTTACTAAAATTATAATTTATAAAATTTATTTCAAAAGAAGTGTGCAATAATATATATCTATAAAAAGATTATTTCTAATTTTAAATCATTAATTATCCTAGACCAAGCTTGAGATTTTTTACAATTTACTTTTTTGGAAATAGCTTAAATTCTTCTAAAGAAAACAGATTTTTTACGTTTAGTATTATGCATGTTATTAATTACAGTAACATTTACAAAAAAAATTCTTGTTGCAGATAAAAAAATTTTCTAATTTTATATGATAAGCATATGAAAATACTTAAAAATAGCAAATTGCATAAAAAATAATGCTACACAAAATCATGTAATGTATAAATAAATCAATAACTTTCCTTTAAATAAAAGTACTGAAAGGAAAAACTTAGAAATTCTATAATGAAATATAGTAATGAGACAAAAATTTTGTAGTTATATTACAATTAAAAGTAAAGAATAAAAGCTATATCAAATTAATTATAAGTAAAATAATGGTCTCTTTTTACATGGTAGATATTAAATAAGTTGATTTAAAGATAATTGTTTATTTCAAGAAAATGTAAAAATTCATATTTTTAACTTGAATAAAAATAATTTATTTTTTAAAACAAAAAATAAAACATATTTTAAATTTTAAATGGAGAATTCAGTTAGATAAGATGTTCAAGTTACAATCCCTAATTAAATTTTACCTTTATGAAAGTTAAAATCATAATAGAAGAAAGAATGTGTTAGAGCTTATGGTAGTATTTCTAAGTACACATGTAATTTTAAAATTAATACCAAATAAATGAAACAACAATTAGTAACACCTCAAAAATGAAACTCAATATAATAACAGCTTCCTAACTATATGGCTGATTTTACGTTGTCTATAGAATGGCCATTAATATAATTTAAGTTTTCAAGAAAAAATCAAATCTTCAATAAAATTTGATCATACTGCAAACATAAAAAGGAAGCAAAATTCATAAAGATTGTTTGTGACACATTCAGTAAATAAGAAAATATTTTCTAGGGGGACTTTTACACAAGATGTGTGACATTTTTAATAAAATCAAGAGATATAAAAAGTAAATGAAATGGGTTTAAAGATTAACGAAAATAAAACAAAATTCATGATTATGTCAAAATTTGAACGAAAGAAATTCAAATATAAGATTTAAACACAGATTAAAATTTTATAGGTACAAATATTTAAATTAATTTTTTACTTCAAATAACACTAATTTCCCCAAGTGCCACTAAGTATTACATGGGACTAAAAAGGTACAAAATGATTTTTTTAAAGATAATATACAAAACAAAAAAATACAAATAACAAAATTTTCATCTAATATACAAATTATTTATAGAGAACACAAACACTCCCTTAATTTAACTAAATCTGAAAAAATAGAAAGCCATAGTATATATATTTGCTTTAATTCTTAATAAAAATTTCTTCTTTCAGGGCAGCAATTTCAATAGTGAAAAAAATGCATGGGATTTTAAGTCAAACTCACATTTACTTGCTGCTTGTCAGATGGAAATAAATATATAACTTTTAAAATAACCATGTCCAATCAAAATTAATTCACAGTTGGTATAAAAGTAATTAAGTCTATAATGCATTGTTGAAAGAACTTTTCTGTCCACTGAAGTGATGAATTTTTTACACAAGTTCTGTTTAATATAATTTTTGTGAAGACAATTAAAATATGATACAGAGTTTGCTACTTAAGTAAGTGGCATCTTCACCAAGGAAATCAGATATTTTACTGTCATCATTCCATGATGTCCCTTTAATGTGTCAATTTTAGAATTATTTTTGAACACATATATAAAATTTACTAAATGAAATTAATATAAACCTGAAACACATGATTACATAAATATGTGATCATTCAACTTATACAAAATAAAAATAAAGCAGTATATGCCAATAACACAATTCTAAAATGTTAATCTAAGAAAACTGAAATATAAATGCATAGCACTAATGGAATAGTTATTTCTAGATTTGAAACTTAGGTTTCATCAAACAAATATAAAAGCATATAAAATTTAGAATGAAATATCAAGCAAATTTTACAGACTCGCTAAAGAAATAAAGACAAAAATATTATCATGAGTAGCAGAAATTGAGAAAAATTTACCAATGCTCAAATAATTCAGTGAATATAAAATTTGAATAATTTAAGGGTAAAATAAAAAAGAGAGAAAGAAGATATATAAAAAAAGTCATGGAAGCGAAAAGATTGTATACCAATAGGAAAACAAAGTCAAAGCTGAGATGGTTGAAACAGATTAGAGATTAAAAAATTAAAATGAAGAATTTTTTTAAATTACAAAATTCTAGGGAAAAATACTATAGAAATCCATATTATAGTAATCTAAAACCCATCAAAGTTTCCAGAACTGAAGAAGAAAAGATTAAATGTATTTATGTCACAATAGAAGAAATCCAAAATGTGATATCCAATATACAATTATATAATAATCTGATGATATACAATTGAACAAACCAGAAATTCAACTTCCTTCTTACATTGAACAATAGTAAGTAAAAACTTTAATCTGTGTAACATTTAGAAAAGCATGTTTTCACCATTAAAGTGTGCTTGGTAATATAAAGTATCAGTCAGAAAAACTCAAAGCTCATGTCTCATAAAGTGTTCTTTCATTACTACGTTTTGTTTTTTGCAATCATACATACTATCAGTAAATGCATAACATTTTTAAGAATAACAATTTTGGTTAGTCAGAAACACAACACATACAATCAAGTTTTCTATAATTTCTCTAAACTAATACATCAGAAATCAGCAATTATTAAGTTACTTTAAAAAATCTCCTCTCTAGAGTATATCTTTAATCTAAATCAATATCTTATCAATTAAAACTTAAAAAAAAACTTAGTTTACTTTTGAATATTGTGAAATATTTTATATATTAGGTTGTAAGAAAAAAATCCATTCCTTATTTTATTGTCATACAAGTTTAATTTTATAATGAAATCATATAATTGATCTATACTAGTAACATCATTGAGAACAAAGGTTGAAGAGGTCATTTCTGCTAAAAGAGGATACATTTTGTATTAATATAGATTTATCAGTCTAGTTAAGGTATGTAATTATTAAAAGCTAAAAAATCTTTGAAAAATCTTTGTTCCATTTCTTCAAATTAATTTAAACACAGTACATAAGTTACTCATATTTTCACAAAAAGAATGCATATTTTTCGCTGTTATTCTGATTATTTCATCCAGAAAATAAATCTCTGTTTTTCAGATGTTTTAAAAAATAATATTTTCTAGAAAGTATATTCTTATTTTTTAGGTAATTAAAAAACAGCAGTTTATAATGAACTTTTATTACTCACACAATAAATGAGAAAATTTTTATTAACTGTATTCTATTTTGATACAAATTTTCAATCTTTTGGACTATAAACACATGTTAGATCATTTTAAAAGTAGGCCTCTTACCACCAGACAATATTTTTTTTACCTACAACAAAAGTTAAAATATCAATATTATTTTATTAAGCTCATTATTTAGTGGCTTGTTCTCAAATTTTTATTTAGAATGTCAAATAAAATTAAAAAAGAATAAATTCCACACAAAAAAGATAAATGAAGTAAAGTAATAGAAGTCAAATTAATATATTGCAACTTTTAAGTTATTATTTCATAGTAGAAAATTAATTAAAAGAAAAATATCAGCCTGCTTAAGTTTAAGGGATTGTGTTTATTGTTTTTAATGAAACAAGCTGCAAAAGTTGCAACAATTCCTAATTTTATTATATTTTTACCCTCAATGAAAGTGATATTTTTACTGCAAAGCATGTCACTGAATCATCTTAATAAATTGTATAATTGTTTATACCAGGGATTTCCCAAACTTATTCAAGTTGTGGCACCCTCAAGAGAATTTGAATTTACTCATGGCACCCTCGTCATATAATACACAAATATGTAATATATATATTTCATATTTGCATAACTGTGAAGAAGAAATTAGAAAAATGGTATGGACATCAGCATAATTAATATAAATCGCATTTAAAAATCCTGAAAGCACTTTAATCATAATTAATATTAAAACATATTAATAAAATTTAATTTATATTATAAAGTTACTTTACAAATGCTCTTTTTACACGTGTTTTGTTTTAGTGTGACAAATGAGACTGATGTATACTGCAGATCAAATCTCTGAATAAAGCTTGACACAGCTACACTCATTTCACTTTCAATATTAATTTTTATAAACAATATTTGTTCTTTATAACAGCAACTGTTGAGAATCTAGTTTTACAAATAAATGAAGTTGCAAATGGAATAAGAACCCTCATTGCTTTTGCACTTAGGATAAGGTATTCAATTTTGATAAGTATCCAAAACACTGCTAATTCCGTTCCAATCGAATTTTGCTTTCAATCTTCTGTCACTTGATAACTCAATTGGCTTTTTTTCTTCTAGTGAAGTGAATTCCTTTGGATCTTCAACACAGAATGGATCTTAAATTCATGCAAACTTCTTGACTTGGTCTTCTGAGAAATACTTAGAGAACCAGACAGCTGGTTGTAATAAATGATCCATGAAAAATGTCAGTATATCACTTGAAAGCTTTTCTCCACAACAAACTATGTATTACAGCAATACAGGAAAATGATCTTTAAATTTCCACATCAGTAATTTATTCTTGAATGCAGAAATCCTCTCTTCAAGTTTATATATATGAATGTTATGGCCCTGAAGAGAGAAACATTCATTTCCATTAGTTTTTCGAATATATCACACAAGTATGCTAATTTAAAAAGGAAATCAAGATCCACACAATTGTTGGCATTCACATGATCATTTTCTTTTAGGAAACTGTTAATTTCTTTTCAAAGCTCAAAAGTTCGAAAAGTTCAAAAGTTCGAACTGCTTTCACAATTGCCATGTGAAAGCAGACGCAAATTGCAGTAATATATAAGGAATGTGTGCTTGGTCCCCAAATCATCACATAGGTTTTTGAAAAATCTGCCTATTAGTAGCCTTGTTTTTATGTAGTTTATCATGTTTATTATGCATTATAGGTTGACATTCAATGAAAGACTCAAAGATTTTGATGCAAGTACTTCTTGGTGAATGATGCAATGAGTCCACAAACAATCCAGGACTTTGGAATGAATCAGCCCCTTTAAGGCCCCATATTTACCAGACATTGGTCAAGCACCATCAGTGCACACACTGATGCACTTTGCCTAATCCAAATCTTTTTCTGTCATAAATGTGTCATGGATAGGAAACAAATCTTCAGACATTAAGCTTCCAGTAATTCTTTTACAATACCGAAGGTTTTTAATGACAGTACAATCATCAATAAAAATGTACACAGCTAATGAGATGAGCGTTTTTATTGCTGCCTGTAGTCTCATTCAGTTGCAATCCAAACTCATTTTCTTTATCAGCTGATCATTGACATTTTTAGCCATATCCTGTATTTGACTGATGGTATTGTTTTGACAAAGGGATATTCACCAGAAGTTTTCCCCATTTTCTCCAACCATTAAATTAGCCATGTCCACAGCAGGTAGAAAGTTGTAATAAGGAGATAAATTTACTCATAATAATTAAAACTACAGAAATAACTCCATAAAGATATTTTATTAATTGAAAATTTCGCAAAATGTATTTTACTGAGATTTAGGAATTTTTAAAACAAATAAAATATGATTAGAATATAATGATTTATTTAATCAAAATAGTTGCCTTCCTTTAATCTTTATAATATCAAATTATCTAAATAAAAAAAGTAATATTTTCTTTTCCTAACATTTTCTCATAGCAATAATAGATTCTTCAAGATTATCAGTCTTTTGGGAAGTTAAATTCATTTAAAATACAAATCTAATTTTGTATTGATAAACTGAAATTTTATAACAAACTTTTCATGAAATTCTTTGCAACAAAACCAAACAGTCAATAGATTGACAAAATATTCCTAATAGAAAAAATTCAGATTCAATTCAATTAGATTATATTAAATCCTTAACACATTTAAGAATAGAACAACTAAGCTGATGTCTAAATATAATAGATTAAAAATAAATTTGCCATAAAATATATAATTACTAAAGAAAATTTGATGCATATAGTTAAAGATGAGAATATGAAACTAGTATAACTATTAATATAATAAGAAAACTATTTTGTATATACACACAGCATCAGAAATACAGTATAAGAAAATTCCTATGACCTCTTATTAATATTTATTACTGAAAATAAGATTTGCAGCCATAAATAAAATCATATTTCAAAAAATTAATATCATCATTTGAAGTGATTTAATTTCAAACTGGTTTTATCCCTTTGTAGCAAAGTGTGACTTATCATTCTGATAAAATACTGACAAGTCAAACCTTGGCATTTATAAAGTTTAAATAGGAATAAAATGTAATATATTATAAAAATATATTTTAGTCTCATTAGTCAAATTTAGAATTCAAATAATGGATTGTAGAAAAATAATGAAAAGCTAGAATCAATCAAAGAATTAATGTTAGAGTAAAAAAATATTATTGATAAATAGAATGGTGAAACAACTCAGTACCCTATTCAGTGCAGCAAAATTATATATATTTGATTCATATATTAAATATAATTCAATTCTTGTTACACCAAATGTAGCTCATAAGATTAAAGGCTCAATCATATATTAAATACCAGGGTGAAAATTGATTTTTGAAAGAGTTATCCATCTCTAAGTTTACCAAGTATTATATCTTCTTTGGTAAAAATTTAATTAAAAAAGATCATTTTTCCATTGAAATGTACACATCAAGACATAAAACTTTCTTGAATCAATAGAATACATAAAAACTCACCAATAAATGCAAATAGTCCTGGGAAAACTTCTTTTAGGAGAAAATTAATTAAAAACAGAACTTATCAAAAGGATAGTTTCTATTATTAAGAGAATTTAAAATCTAATCAAAGAATGAACAATATAAACACTATCCTATATGCATTAAAATCATGAAAACACAAATATAAATTTATTGTGACATGTAATAACACTGAGAATTGATCCTTGAATTTTGTTTCATTAACAAAGGTCAAAGTGATGTTATAATTATTTTTTTAAACTTTATGATACATAAATATTAAAAAGAGGATAAAAAAAACTTCATTTTTCAATTATTTTTTAACTATATAGTCGGCATTTACAGTGAGCACAAAAAGGTTTTCAAAGTGGAATTATTTTTTTTATTTTTGAATGACAAAAAATAAAAGAAAAATATTTTACTCCTATTTTTTAATCAGGAAAATAAACGACTTATTTTATTTTTGGAACTATTTTATTTCTCTTTAATTTTAATTATATGGTAAGTTTTCAGATTATTTCTCACTATAATGAGAAATTACAAAATGTATAAAGTAACAAAATTTTACTTAATTAAAAAGTACTTTTTACTTAGGCCATTTGTACATACAATGTTATTTGTGTAATACTATATACTATAGTAAAATAACACAAAACAACATAAGTAGGAAATAAAATCAAAGCATATTTCAAAAGAAACTAATACATGATGAATCATTCTTCAATTATTGTCCAGAGAAAGTAGATTCTATCACTTATTGGTCTGGAGAAAGGACCATTGGCAATATTGTTCCACCAGGAATGTGGTTGCAGATTCACACTGCAATGGAAATACAATAGATAAAAGTAGAAAAGATGGTACACACAAGCATCAAAAAATAACTAGCTGCGGAATAAAGGATATTCCTTTAACAAAAAATCAACACCTTTTGGTCATATAAGAAAATTTAAATAAAAAAAGTATGTGATTTATAAAGAACAATGCAGCAGTTTTGATGCAAGGAAATAATGTGAACCACCATAAAATATGTAGATTTTATTATATAAAGGTGATTTTTCCAAATTTTATTTGAAAAAATTACCTATTTTTAAATAAAAGTCCTATAAATCTAACATTTGTTAGCTTGAAATTTGGAACAGTTTTAATAACCTTCTAAAAGATACAAGAAGTTACCAATTTTCAATTTTAATGAAAACAGAAATTATAACTTTACTATTACTTACAAATTTAAATTATTCAATTCTGCAAACAATTTTTAAAAATTTTTAATAAAATTAATTTTTTAAAAAAATTATTTTCAATATAAATTTAAACATTTAAAATAGTTTTATTGGATAAAAATGATTCTTGAAAAAAATTCAAGAATCATTTTTATCCAATAAAATTATTATCTTGTAAGTAATATTATGTAGTTAAATCCTATTATAGAGACCCTCAAGTGATTAATTTCAAAGTTCATTGTAATAAAAAATTCACTAAGACAAATTTTTAAGAAAGATAATTATCAAGTTCATTAAGTTGGTAGTACGAAATTGCATATTTAATGACATGCAATATTAATGTTCATGTAACCTTTAGTTTTGTAGTAGTTTCTTAGTAAGAAAATATAATAAAATATTTGAAATCAAAAATAGAGCGAGGTTTAGAACTGAAGATTTAGCATTTTAAGAATTCTCAAAACTGTGATTTTACTGTAACCTATTGTTGATTTGGAGGATTATTCCTTTTTAAGCATTTTGCATATAGAAATCTTAATTTTCCCAAAGGCAACATTTTTGAAAATTACACCAAACATATATGTATACTAAGATATTATCAAAAATAATTTCACCAATGATCCCCTGAAATAGAAAAGCATCAATCGGATTAACAATAAAAGGCATAAATAAAATAATGAAATATTAGGATTTTATTTTAAAAAATGCACTTGAATTAACTTCACAAGAATGCTAAAGAAAATGTGAAGCTAAAACAAAGTGTTCTAAACTATCCCAACGACATAAGAACTAATTACCAAAATAGAATGTTCAATATTTTTAATTTTTCTGCCATAATAATGCCAAATTACCAGAAAAATTGTAAAATCTGCAAAAAATCTACAAAATTATATACATGTGTGCTGTTTAATCATTCTGGTTGTTTTCTTTCAGACAAAATAAGTTATAAATTTACTTAAAGACGTGAAGAAATTCTTAAGTAAAGTTGATGTTATTTTTTTAAAATTGTATATTAGTGTTCTGTAAATATTTACCATAACTTCATACCATTATATAATCACATCCCTTTCCTGAATATCATTTAATAGATATTTATTTATACAATTAGCCTCAGTTCAATGTTAGCAAATTTTTAGTTTGTTTTGTATATTTTAAAATTACATAATAAATATTTTAGAATTATACTATATTATATTATCAATACTATATAAATTAAAAAATTAAAAATTGGCACAACAGCATATTTCAGGTCTTAAGGCTTACAGTGTCTGTACCTGTTTTCATGCTCAAAGGCCCTGGTTTGATTTGGTTTTGTTTGTCACTCAACAGTCATTTTTTGCACACGAGGGCTAATTAGACTGGAATCTACGGTTTTAAAGTGGATTCCCAACCACTACAAACATCCATGCACAAGGTGGGATTCGAACCCACGAACTGTTGAACCGAAGGCAAGAGCGCTAACCATTCGGCTGCCAGTTCGGCCTCAAAGGCCTCGGGATGCAAAACATATGCTCCAGTTAGATAGGCAGCCTAAAGCTAAAGCCCCAGTATTTAGTTCCCATACATGGTTGGTACTTAGTCTTATCAACCCACTATAAAGATTAAAGGTTTAAGTGACCTTTCCTAGCCAACGAAGTAAGCTTCGGAGATGTACCTTAAAACATGAAGTGCTACCACCACTCCATTAGACTACCTACTACTACTACATTGCATAAAATTAAGGACAGTTCATCATATGATAATTTTTTATGAAGGTCTACATACAATTGTGGGCACGGCTGCAGCATAATTCCTTTGATAATATTTTGTATTTTCTTAATGTTTTGGTGGATATCATCATTTATATGGTAACCTGAAACTGTTATTACATCAAAAAGATCTAGAACACTAAGCACATTCAGTTTTGGCAACCCTAATGTTTATTGTAAGGGAATTTAGAATGCATTATTTTACGGTTAGGCATTTTGATGAGAAAAGGTATTATTTGTGTTCACATTTTTGAAATTGATGTTTCTATGTTTTCTTTTTTAAACTTATTTGGTGATTTAAATATTTCATTTAACTTTTTTTATAATAAAAAGATGTTCTTAAAGTTTTCTTAAAATCTATATTTAAATTTTTAAAACTGTTTTCATGTTTTCCTTACTTGTATTTACATTTATTAAATTATTATTTTTATGTTCTTTTTCAAAACTCTAGAGTTTCAAAAAATATGGTGAATACTTTTCATTATTTATCAGGTTTAATTTTATTATTTTGGTGCATAGGTTTTTTTCAAGAAATAATTCATTATGTTACAATTTTGTTGGTAGGCAACATTTTTATCTCACTAGAAAAATTCAATATTCAACTAAAGGATTATATGACAGCTGTGCCCAATTCTGAATATAATTTTAACAAATCATCAATAGATATTATATTTAAGTATTAGTGATTTTCTGAAATTTTTCAGAACAATTATTATTTAAAGAATACACGTTCATGAAATAAGTGAATATGCTATAAAATTAAGAAAATTTAACATGTTACTGATGATATATCAAGCTTATGTAGAAAAATAAATGATGTAACTTTCAAACATTATATTAAAAATATATGTTTAATAAAGACTTAAACATTAATATTTTATACAAAAATCGGGATTACTTTAGAAAAATTTAACAAGATTTATTGAGCTTGATAAATTTTATACTTCAGGGTGCTTCTTGCCAATTTGGCGCCGATAGGGAGATGTTGAATATAATGAAGATAATTGTTTATCCGTTTTACATGAACTTAAAAAATCTTATAATTGTGATAAACACATATATTTGTTTTAACGTTTTTCATGAACCTAAAAAAATCTCAAATTTACGTTTGTAAATATGTGTAAAATTTCTGAATATTTTAATTGTGTGCATCAATGATGATTTTGGCACAAGTTCGTTTCTTCAGACACGATTATTAACAAAAATTTAAAATTTTCGGCAAGGAACACTCTGAATACATTTTAATAAAAAAATTATAAAGAATACTCATTTATTGAGCATCTGTTAACTTTTATAATATTTAGAATTCCCACATAAAAATTTTATTAATAAGTATGCTTACGACTAAGATAACTTACCGTAAAGAAGAAATGTAGAGATTATAGGAATAATTTTGTAAAAATTTAGAGAGTTTTTCCGAAGTCGTGTTGGCAAGGTAAACTGTAACCGTACTTGGTATATTTTGGCGACGTTTCTTATTTAATACAAACCTAAAGAGGTAGTCCGAAAAGGGGTGTGGTGAATGGCGTTACCTAGTAGGGCGGTTGTAGTAATGTAAGCAAATGAGGAAAACTCTAACAGAAATTTTATGAATCGAAAAGCAAATGAATGCAATAATGCTTAAAATCGCTTTCTATAATAATACATGTATTCAATTTTTTCTCTTTAATAAAAGAAATTAAATATTTTTGAATCATAAATTATTAATCACAGAATAATTGTAAAATTTATCTTTCTTTTAAATTGCATAAAATGTGTATGGAATAAATTCTGTAAACAAAATAGGTCATTTATCTAATTATTTCTAAAATTAAATTTCTAATCTTATTTTACAATTCAATTTACTTTATCTAAAACCATGTTAATAATAAATTTTTATTTTATCAATTTAATTTGCCATTTATTTGTTGCTTCAGAATTTAAATTGAGTATTTAATTTCAAATCCTTTAAAAGTGTGGAATTAACTATGTAATAAAATGAAACTTATAATTGGAATAAATGTTTAAAGATTTGTACTCATCCAAAGAATAGAAAATTATTTTTTTGATAATCACCATTTATTGATTAGAAGTGAGCAAAATTTTTTCTTTATTACTCCATCTATTACACAAAAATGAAAATATATTATTAATACTCATTCTAGAAAACAGTAGTTTTATGTATCTGTTTTTAATCGTATCTTTTACGCATAAGTTTACACAAAAATAAGGCAGATTTTGAAGTTCAAATTTGATCAAATATTTAAAAATTGTTAATGTCTTTGGACTGGAAAAAAAATTATTGTCAGATCTGATAGTCATAGTTAATAATTTAATTTTTCTTGCTTATGGTATTTATATCTTTATAGAGTATTATAAGATTAATGTAATTTTCTTAAATCTAAAAATTAAAATTTCCTTTTGAATAAGCAATGTTTTTGCCTTATTTTAAATTTTTCTTTCAAAAGAAAAATACTCATTTTAGGAAATATATATTCAAAGAAAAATTCTCAATGATATAAATTATTCAAAAGTTGCTTGTTATAAAAGTATTTACTTTCAGCTAGTAACCAAATATAATTTTTCCATTATTTTCAAAGAGTGTATAAAATATGAGCCAAATCACAAATACTGAATAAAATAAAATTATTTTTCTTTCAGTAGATATATCGTTTAAAATTTAAAAGACATTCAATTTTTCCTAAAATTATAGCTGATTATTTAACTAACTTACAAATTAATTTTCAAGATTCATTAATGTTGTAATTTTCAATAGTTATCCTAGAACAGAATTTAAATATTTATACAATTAAATGAATTTCAATAACCTAAATATAAATTGCGATTTATTAATACATTGTAATTATTTTGCAAAAATTTAATAGTTTCAAAAATTTAATTTCAAAATTTATAGTAAAAGAGAAGAGTATATCACGTTTGCACATTATCTGATAAAGAAGTAATGCTTCTTTATCAGAAAAACTGTAAATGTAATATACCTACAATTAAACTATATATATATATATATATATAACAAATGTTACTTAAAAATATTATCCCCGAAATGTACTGGCCAAATTGCTTTTTCTTAATAAGAAACAAAGCGTCTTTAGTTAAAATATTACCTCTAGTAATTTACAAAATACCTCAAAAAATAATAAAAACTGTACTAAAAATATGCAAATGATTATGGAAAAGGAGGAAAGTTAATGAAAAGAAACTTTATTTTTTATACTTTTTGCAGTTATAAATTTAAACATTTGAAATGTCTTCTATTTTAGTTTAAAGTTATATAGTCAAGTTATATAGCCGAAGTCAAGTTACATGTCTATAAAAAATTATAATATTGATTAATCAAATAAATCTTTTCTATTCCAAATACAGAATATAATATCTAATTAATATTGTTTCGGCTGATAAATATGTCGTCAGCACTTCTCTCTGGATGTAATTATTTACTATTTAAAAAAAAATCAAAATAAAATTTTTTTTAAATATTTTAATTTTCTGAAATATTATTTAACATTCTATTAATTGTTTATAAGAGATTAGATCCTTTTATTTAACAAACAATATTTTATTAAAATTTTATATTTTCTTTTGTAAATGTAAAATTAATTAAAAACCTAGAAATCACAAGGATTAAACATTCTTAAGTAATATGGTTTTGTTAAAAACGATGAACTTGGTTCGAAAATTTCGACTTTTAAAAATCTTGATTTTTGGAACAAAAAAAAAATAAAATAAATAAAAAAAATATCGAATTTCGTTTTCTGTCTAGCTTGTATTCTTTACATTTACTTATTTAAAACCTATTTTTAATTATTACAATTTATAACAAAAACCTGTTTTAGCCTAAGAGAAATCATTCTGGAGGAATATAATGAAATCGGGCATAATTATTGTAAAAAATAATGTTCGATTTATGCCGATTCTGCACTGTAAAAAATTAAAAATATCTTAATGTATAAATTATTGAATCAAAAAGAAAATATGCCATTGCGTAAAACAATATGAAAAAACAAAAACAAACTCTTTTGAATAAAAAAAATATTTTAAAATCGTAAGAATGTCCTATTAAAAATTAAAAATAAGTAGACATTCATCATTGGTAAAGTAAACGACTGAGAAAATTTCGCATAATCATGAGATAAGAATGTTAAAATTCTTGTCTAGTATGAATACCTGTATTGATTTGTTTGTCCTTAAACGATCTTTTTTACACGAGGTCTAATTAGATCGGGAACAACAATTAAAAGTCTAATTCCCAATAAGAATTTTATTCAATAGAAAACTTAAATACTGAGTGTATCAGTTTTTGAAAAATAAAAAATATTACAAATTTACATGTTTTGGCTGAGAATATTTATGATTTTATTATAAAAAATATATAAGTATATAATTCAATGCTCCAAAGAAATTAAATCTTAAACTCCATTGAAAGTTTTTACTTGCATAATCTAGTATGGTGAAGATGTTATTAAAATTATGAGTGTACAGACAATTTTTACTATTTCAACGTCAATTGTTAGCTGTGAACGTTCGTTCAGTAAATTAAAATTAATTCTGACATATACGATCAACCATGGGACAAAATAATTGGAGTGACTTAGCATTTTTAAGCAGTGAATTTGAAAAACTTGAAGTGATCAACACTGATGAAGTAAATAATGAAATTCATCATTAATGGCAAATAAAATGTATGCATAACTAATTAATTTATCCTAACTCACTGTTATTTATAAATACATTTAATCTATATATATTATATATTAACATCATTCACTGCTGTAAAATATACATTTTTGAAAATAATTATATTAATATGTAAAATTAATAATTATTTTAAATTATTTATAAATTATAGCAAGTCTTATTATTTTCTTGTTACATTTCTGAATCCAATTCTCGAGTTCTGATTATTTTTATTCGATTTTTGTTGTTTCAAATTAAAAAGCATAACCTAAATCTTCAGAACTATTTACAACTTGAATTATTTTAAAGAAAGTGCTTTTATTATTTGCATTATAATATCTTTATGAGTTTATATTATATTACTATTTATTGTGGGAGAGCACCAAAATAGATATCCTTCAAATTCCCATGAACTGGGTAAAACGCAAACAGCATCTGTGTCTCGATAGATCATTTTATAATTGGAATCCAGCCTTTCATTATAATATCCATCCTTGCATTATAATATCTTTATGAGTTTATATTATATTACTATTTATTGTGGGAGAGCACCAAAATAGATATCCTTCAAATTCCCATGAACTGGGTAAAACGCAAACAGCATCTGTGTCTCGATAGATCATTTTATAATTGCTTACTTTATTGACAGGAGATATTCTGGTTCATGGAAAAGTGTTATCTCCCCTAGTTTGTTGATCGATTTTAAATTATTACCAGATGTGGGAAAAGCAGTTTAACTTCCTGTGGTATTTGTACTCAAAATTTCTCAAGGGAGGCTGGTTGCCAATTTTTCTTTTTTATGTTTATTCAATATCATGCAAAGAACTCTCGTTGGGAGCACTTTAACCTAAGCAAAATATTTTCTTAATCTTTTGTGTTTAAATAACCTTATGTTTTGAAATCATTATGTTAATCTCAACTAAAGTTAGGTGTAGAAAAATTTCTTAGGAACAGAAGGTACATGGCCATTTAGGCTAGGAACCTAACAAACACTAGATCCACTTCTTCTTGCCACTTTGGATGACCGAGTTCCAGTGCTCCAGGCGCTCACCACCAATTTATTAGCTTTGACTGCCAATGGGGAGTAATTATTAGTCACAGGGAAAGATTTTAATGAGGATATAACAATTATTTCCATTTACCTATCATTTGGTTAATCGTCGAGCCATGTATTTTCATCTGGTATGACCAAGCCGCGTGACATCACACTCATTCATATTCTTTATAAATAAAAATAAATAGGGACTATTTACAAGGTCAGATATCTTGCATGCATATTCTTGAATAATCCATACATTTAGTAGAGTTTATTTGCCGAAAATATTTCTAGATTATTTTAATTATAAAGTATACACAAACAGTAAATATTATTTCATAAATTGATATAAGTAAAAATTTCTTTTTTTTCCATACACTTGTTCCCACATTTTCTAGATTAGATTAGTAATATAAATACTTATACACACACTTTTAACAATATTTACAGTAATAGTCAGTACAACTCTGCACATACATTTAGATGCAAGTAGTAATGAATGTGAATTAATTTAAAGAGATTTGCAAGAAAGAGTGATAATGCCTTAATTCTGACTCAGTTTGCTGAGTTTTCAGATCAAAATTTCTGAAGAAAGCGTGGGAAAATCTCTTGCCAAAATTCTTTATGCACAAGAATAAACCTACAAATTGCACGGATGTTAGTAATAAGAGTTGAAGACAAATATCCATAATTATTGATAATAGTTTTTTATAAATTGATTTTTAGTTGTTACAACCCTTTAGTTTCTTTTGCATATTTGTAACTACTTATATAATCTTATGAACTTACAAAACAAACTGTATAAATGAAATAATTAAAAATCAGTTAAATAAATATATACTTATGTGTCGAGATTTAGGTGATCTGGGCAAAAAACTTGGAGATTAAATTATAAGCTCAGCAAATGTTACAAAATAAGTGGTTTTATTGCATTAACAAGAGTTAATATCTTATATTTGAATGATTTGGAGTTTGAATAATGAGAAATGCTGAATATGCTATTGCAAAAAATTAGTGATTAGTAACTTCAACATACAAATATACACAATAAATATATTTAATTCACAGGTTAAATTCAAAAACATTTATTCCTTTATTACACATATTTAATTTTGGTAAGTAGGAGAATACATATGTAAATTATAGTATTTAATGATACTTATGTAATATGTTATATACTTTCAGATAAAAGATATAAAGTATAAATATGCTAATTTTTATTCATGTAATTTATGATTATCAGATATAATATGGCAAAAACAATTTTAAATTTAATTGCTGAAAAAATAGGGAAAATCATCAATAAGTACTTAAACTACCATGCAAGCTTCAATTTAAATTATCTAATCTCTTTTCATTGCTTTCAAAAGCACATGATGAGTTTTGATGAAATAATTTTATTTATAGAAGATAAGTAATACTATTGGTTATGTTATATTTAACTTTTTCATTTAAAGGTCCAAGTATTAATATTGAAATGTCATAACCACTGGTACCAAATGCATTAATAAAATCATTGTTCTAAAAAAATGAGTTACACCAACAAGAAAAGTACTTATTTAATCATGTACGCTTGGATGAAAGGTATGATAGATTGTTGTCTATGTTTTTGTTGTATGATATTTATAGTTACTTATTGTGTTATGTTATTTACAAATATAAAAATCAAAAACTTTTATTTTTAGTTATTTTTACTAACAATAAATGTTTTTGATTTTTATATTTGTAAATGAACGTCTATTAATGCCGATAAAATACTTTTAATATTTGAAGTGCAAAATGACAAAGAATTATTTTTTGAATTTTTTTCCATTATATAATAAGACAATCGCTTTATAAAATTATCTGAAAAATCCTAATATAATTATGAACGAAATATCTTAGAACAAGAAAAACGCTGCTAAATATACTACGTTCACTCCATGTCATAATGATGTTTATTTCTCCACCTTTATTTCACCCAATCACATTTTCCCCGGGCAACGATAGCTCCGCCTACAGCTCATCGTAGCTGGGTTACCATGCTGTGACTGTAATCGCTTAGATTTGGCGAAGAAGGCGAGGAAATGTGTCATTTGGCGGAGGCAACACGAATAACCGTATATCCCCAAAATTTAAATAACGTACCGCGGATCGCAACGAAGTCACTTCACCAAAACATGAAAACAAACATTATCATGAACTGTTGCCATGCATAAGAAGATTATTATTTCTCTTTCACGTATGCAGATTTTCTAGAGTGTAAGCCAGCTAATACCAGCCCAGAAATTTAATACATTGAGATTTGCTTATGAATGTATATAGTATTTCAAGGACTAAAATTACATTAAAGTATCGCATCATTTCCTGTCATAAGGCGTGCCTACTAAAAAGTAGGCACAGTATACATAAATTCCTGCAAAGAAAAGAAATATTTTCTTAACATTAATTTTTGAAGTTTCTATAAATCGGTCATTTACGCAAAACTAATTTTTTCTCCTGAAAAGCTCTCTATTACCGTAATTAGTTGTAGAAATTACAAAATAAGTAGACTTTTATTTATTTTAAGAAATATCAGAAAAAAATTCTGAATCAGCTGGAAAACTTCAAAACTCACAAGGTCCTACAAAATTCTGGGAAATTTTTATAATTCCCAAGGAAATAAATCGGGTTTATTCCAGGAAATAAACTTCGTGTATTTTCCCTCTTTTACAACACTGACATATTGTCATTTGGCCAACCAATATGACACGAGTAGCCATATTGGTTGGACAAAAAAAAACTTTTTCGTAAATTTTATTTATTCCTTTTTGTATTGGGAGCAATATTTTTTTCTAGTTTCAATTTAAATGAATAAATGGGATCCTGTGTAGCATATGAATGTACAAGAAGATGGCTCAACCCAAGTAGCAAAATAGCTTGACCCTATATTGGCTAATCGTGGCTTTGTCTAGGACCAGTATTTGGTGGTCTATATTGGGCCAATCCTGAATGCTCTACATTTCGTTATATAGGACCAACGTGGGTTGCCAAGATGACAGATTTGTTATTCTATTCTTAGAATTTCATCTTAATTATTTAATACTTAAAATTTTAGCAAAATTTACAAATTGTTATATGATGAAAATTACCTTATGTTGAGATTAACATGCAAAAAGTAAGAGAAGTGTAGTAAAAAAGTAAATATTTACTACCTACCAATTATGAGTACATGGTCTATTTATCATACAGATATTAAAATTAGATTACATTTCTGAATTGCTGAACACTTATCAAGACTAAAACAGCACCCATAAATTTCACAATATAAACTTAAGTATATAAATTTCCATTATCTGTGTATAATTGCATTGCTATGCTTTAGAATATTTTTATTTTACTAAATTAATTTTTTCCATAAAGTGAATTTCAATTTTTTCCATAAAAATTGCTTTCTGCAAGAAATTAAGCTAAGAATTACACACTTAAAATCATTTATCTTCTTATGGCTCTCATTCTCTTCCCTAGGAAAAAAAATTCCTAATTTCATTAATATTTCTGATTTATAGCTCTATCTCAAACAATAAGTATAAAAATTTGTATTACACTTAATTAAACTTATTCAGTTTGATATTAACAATTAATTGTCTCTAAATTTTTTAAATTTTAGCTAACATCTCACTGTCAAATTTTAAAATATTGCTTTTTTTTAAACATAATAAACCACGTAAATATGATCAAACTTGTGCATTATTTGTTTATATTTCCCTATTTACTATTTACTAGAGCTCAACATTAATTTTCAACAAAAGTTGTCCTGGTGCAGAAATATTATATCCTGAAAATATTAACCAGACAATAGAATAGTTTATTCTAAAATATTTTATTTAACAAATTGCATATATTTTTGCAATTTAGATAATACACTTCCATTTTAACATTCAGCTTTAAACTTTGCTCTTCACTGTAATCACTAAAGCTGCCTCTTCACTATAATTGGTCAAGACTAAAACAGCACCTATAAATTTAACAATAAGAACTTATTACTTAAGAAATTGGAGAGAATAACATTTAACCGGAAAGAAAAATTTTGTACTCTGTTTAAGTATTGTTTATTCGTAATCTGTTTAGTTATCATTTTATTATTAAATGCATTAAAATAATTGCAAAAAATAACATTACATTACCGTTTGTTTAATACTAATTAAATTACTTTTTTATAGTAATTTCTAGCTTAACGAAAAATTGAAAAATTATTTTATATGTATGGAACCATAAAGCTGACTGAATTTGGTCCCATCTAACTTGCCTTCTTCTTAATTTATTTATTACATTACATATATTCAGACTTGTATGCTTGATTCTTGGGATCCGCTTGTAAGTCTTCGTCGATAATAGGACAAATAGCACAATGACAGATGTACAACCACAGAAGAATAACGAAGAAAACACCCAGGGCCATGGTGGGAATCGAACCCACACTCCTACGCTCTCAACCGATTAGCGGAGTGATACTTTGACCACTCAGCCACGGATCGCCCTTTTCTTTTTAACTTTTTTTAATTTTTGCACTTGTCACACGACAACAATAACAACAGTAGCTCTATATATACTCTCTTAGCTTAATGTATGGATTATCGGGATTTTCGTATATGGAAATAAATAAAATATCTATTTCTATGTATAAATTTTTTCCTAATAATTAACATCAGTTAATGTTATTAATTATAATTTTTGATTCGGGAGAGTAATCCTACTCAATCCTTTGAAAATCCAGTTTATTTTTTTAGTTATTTTAAGGATTAAAAAATTTTAAAATTTAATAATAAAAATACACTGTATTTTTATCATAATTTGAAATTTAGTGCTTTTTTGATTAAAATAATTTGATACATTTATTGAACTACAATTAAATATTACCAGCATTGCAAAATAGCTTGTACAAATAACAAGGCCTTTAGTATTTCCAATATCCATTTATGACAAAAATAAAATTTCCAATCTTGAAAGAAATTGATGCAATCAAACTTTTCATGTGACTTATTTACCAGCATATAAAAATTTGCACATTCATTACAAATGATAAATTTTGTTTCTCAAAAAATAATACATCCTGCACAGAATTTTTTATGAAAAAATTTTTTCTATAATGTTCTATTTTATTTGAAGCTATTTCTTTTTTGTACATTATCAGGAATACTATAGAAATTTAGGAATTTCCTGGGTGAATCAGTTTTTATTTCGGAGGAAAGTAGATATACTTTAATTAAATACTTTGATGTAAGAAAAATATTTTGGAGAGCTGAAAACATGGTGATTATTCTGGGAAATTTAACATCATAATCAGAGGAATTTTATGGAAACAAAAATATTTAGTCACTGTAGAAAATTGGGTAGTACACAAATTCTAATGCATTTTAATAAATTCAAGGTGAATAAAATAGCAAGATGTACAAAATGAAGCAGACGAATTTGTGTTGATCCAATTTCAATTTTCCTGATTTTATCCAGGATTATTTTAGGATGTTATTTGTTATGCTTTAATACCAATTTCATTTCAAGCGAATGTCTCTAAATCGAAGTAATGTATTTTATCAAGCTATGGAGCGCAAAATAGAATGGTAACAGTTTTAAGAATGGACCAAATTAATTAGTATAGTTTGCCAGAATGGGGTACATGATTCTTGCTATGCCATGTCCACAAGTCATGCACTTCACTTGCTGCTGCGATGCCGGAATAATGGAAAATTTATTTGGGATCTTCACTGCGCTTAACACCAGCATGCTTCCTTTTACCTAGCACGGAATCAAATCTTCTAACTTCCGACAGTGAGAATGATGTCCTAATTAATCCAGATAATATACCTTGCTTTGCTAGGATTAAAATTATCTATAATAAGCTACACAAATAGGATTTATTTTGATTAGATAACTGCAAACAAGTCATATTTACATTTGCTGTTAAGAGGCATTATAGTGCGGCGCATAATGTCTGAACCAATGCAGTAGAAAAAAATTTTTTTATTAGGAAAGCAGATCTATCCTTTTTCAGTCTCATAGACGTGCTTGACTATTTATCAATACTTTGAGATTGGCTGGAAAACCGAATAATAAAAGTTATTTCCCTATTTTGTTAATTTAATTTTTTATTTCTTAGATCTTTTTATGAGAATAGAATATTCAATAGTCACACTTGCTTAACACTATATACATGCTTATTATAAATGATTAATTCATTTTGAAAAGACTATATTTTTAAATATAGGATATGAATAAGCATGAAAATATATTAAGCGAACCACTTACTCATCAAGTTTATGCATCCAGAGCCTAACTAAGGTTAGGGTATACTGGCTACTTTCGTCGGGGCCCGCATTAGAAGAAATCCCAGATCGAATAGAAATTTTATGTTTCCTTACTTCAGGGACTTTTTTTTAAATAAAATATCGATATATATATATATATATATATATATATATATATATATATATATATATATATATATATATATATATATATATATATATATATATATATATATATATATATATATATATATATATATATATATATATATATATATATATATATATATATATATATATATATATATATATATATATATATATATATATATATATATATATATATATATATATATATATATATATATATATATATATATATATAGTGTAAAATTGGCCAGTTTCATGTTAGCTCTTTTATTAATCTATCGTATGAATACAAAAAAATCACCTAAATCCATAACTTTCCAGTGAGGAATTCAGCTAAATTTTCGCAATTACTGTCAACAAAGTTGACCAATTAAAATCCTGTATTTTTACATATCGCAAAAGGTGACATGTTTACAAAATATTGGTATTCGAATGTCTGAACTGAGCCAACGTAATTGCGAAAATTTAGCGGAATTCCATCCTAATGTCAGAATGGATATTAATTTTTCGTAAGTAGATGATAACAATCAGAATTAATTTAATTTGCCTGAATGAAAAAATAACTGGGTTTCTTTTTAAATATCCAGTGATAACGCATAGCGATGACTTTAATCAGTATCTTAACTGTTTTGTATTGCATACCGTACACATAGATTCATTATTATTGGATAATCTATTGGGATTGATTTATTTCGACTAGTTTCTTATTTATAATGTATTAAAATTACAAAAATAAATAAACGGTGTGGTCTTACATGGCTGGGAATCAAAAATGGAAACTTAGAAAAGTTCGTGATCTTCTTGATAAAAATGCTAAAGGAAGCCTCTTAAAATTCTTTCCTGCACAGGCAGAATAATAGAAAATATCTTCTGTCTTTCAAACGCAACTAGTTTTATCCAATTTACAATGTATCGGTGATAAAAAAAATAAATAAAAAAAAAAAAAAAACGTTACATAATTATTAAGAGCAGGAATGTGCTTTCGCAAACGAGATGGCAGAAAATAACATCCAAAAACAAGTACTGATCAGTAAACTACCAGCTGATAATAAACAGTACTTGGAAAAATATGAATGTTCCAATTCTATTGGATAAAAGCAACTGGAAAGCGACATCAAGTAAGAAATGCCAATCAATGATTCGGCTGTTAATCATAAATCACACTTAGAATAAGAATAATTTACCACCTGAACGGAACATCTAGCAAAAAGTGCCGATAGATGAAACAGCACACATTATATAAGATGATATTATCTATCATTTTCTTAGAAAGCCACCTCCACAAAATATGAATCAGGTAAAAAAAAAAAAAAAACATTATGAAAATATTTAATGGATGTGTTTTAACTAAAAATAATTTTTAGAATTAAAAGAAGGGGGAAAATTCGTAAGAAATAGCTGGTGTTATCAGAATCAAAAAAAAAAATACTTTGCTGGATTTGTAAATTATTTGAAAATACAACAACTAGCCTTTCAATAACTTGTTGTTGTTATTTTTGACTTATTCCGTCTGATCTAGCCCAAGCTAGACCACGACATGATCTCAAAGAGCTTCAAATAATCTTAAACCAAGAAAGGACTGAGAAATCATCTTCTTATTACTAATCCCTCAGATCTGATATCAGATCATATCCCCGAAGTCGTCCGTTTTTAATTTCAACACAGTCAAATCAGGCTCTTTTCGAAGATCCCCATGAAGTACTAAATAACAGCGCAGTCTAAAATATGTGTAGGACTGGCCTCTACAATGAGGCATTTGGGGAAAACTTGTAAGGTATTGAACTGAGAAATATATCTTCCCTGTCAAAATCTGCACAGTCTATCAAGAGTTCCGGAGAAGTCTGCACAGAGCTGCAGTTTGAACATGCCACATAGACGTTACCTCTATCAAAGGAAAGGCATTTAATGTGTTCACTTTCACATTTATTAATGGTAGACTGAAAGAAGTGATCCTCTTTGATTAAAAGAGCACTATTTGGGGCCTGCCTATTACACCAGATGTGGATAGGAGGATTTTACATAACTGCAAATTCAGGATTTCTATTTTGAAGTACGAACTACTGAGGACGTAAGGTTCATGACAAAAGAAAAAGTGGAACAACTTCTCAAGGTCGGTGACTTGAAACACTCAAAGGCAGAAGATTGAATTAGTTTCTTCACCTGCAATCCTTAGCTAGATATTATGGAGTGACCATTATGGCTTGGATAACGGTTTTAGGAGTATAAAAACCCCACGTATTTCACCAATTCTCCGGCTACAATAACACACTTTGAGAGTAATTGCAAGACTTGGGGGTACCTTTCAACATCTGGCTTCAATGATTGGAAGCATTTTATAATTTTGCTAACAGAGCAGGAAAATTCTTTTATGCACAGGGAATATATTTTTAAGTTTACACAAAGATTTAAAAAGATAATTAAAAAGATAATAAAGATTTAAAAAGAAGAAAGAATTAATTCTGCATTAATCAAGCAATTTTAAACTGAAGTACATTACTTTCGTTCAATGTTACAAATAGTTGTTGAAACAGTTAAATTTTTATCATCAAATGGTAAGACATTTTTGGTGAAAATGGAACATTCAACTCATCTCATAATGGGAACTTTTTGGATAGCCTGATTTGACCCATTGTTTCGATGCATAACGAAAAAGCTAGTAATCAAGGCGCTGGCAATGAGAATTATTTGTCATTTACAACTGTAAATGAATTTTTGAATTAATGGGTGAAAAAGTCTTGAATGTCGTAATTAAAGAAGTAATAGATGTCAAGTATTTTTCAATTATAGTCGATTCTACGCCAGAAGTTTCTCATATGGACCTTTAACTTTAATTTTGGGATATCTTGATCCTGATCATTAAGTTTTTGAAAGGTTCATAAAGTTTTACAAATGTTGGTCATGATGCAGAAAGTTTAACTAATAATATACTTCAAGTTTTGAAAAATTTAGATCTTGACATACAAAATTGCAGCAGAGAACAAAGTTACGATGATGTCTACAATTTGGCGTGGAAATATTCAGGTGTTCAATCAAGCATTAAAAATATTAATTTTATGCAGATTACGTACCATGTTTCGCTCATTCTTTGAATTTGGTAAGCATAAATGCTGCAGAATCCTGTATTGAAGCTAAAATTTTTTCTTTACTATGAGAATTATATAACATTTTTTCTGTTCAAGCATGTATACCGATGGAAGATTATATTTGAATATTTTAAAGAAAATTAACAAAACCTGACTTTAAAAATATCCGTGGTTTGTTGATGCAAATGCTATTAAAGTATTGCATGGAAACTATGTTTCTCTGTTGTAAATTTTATTAATTATTTAGCATATGATCTCGGGAAAACTTCCTCTATTAGAACCATCTGTAAAGAAATTAAAACTGTTTCGATAGAATCACATATACGTATCGATAGAATCATATATACGTATAGATAGAAGCTCATATATATATAAATTAGCTCATTTTATGATTTTTACTATCTAAACTAAATAATATTACTTGCAAATATATCTAGGTAATGTTTTTTTGTGGGTCTATCCAAAAAGTTGGATCTCATTTGGAATGACGTCCAAGTTCATTCTGCAAATGATCGAGTACATGTTACATATAGAGTTTTTCAATAGCCGCTGTCACGCACGGTGAGTGGCATAATTTTTTAATTAAATAAAGCACTACAAGGGAGAGAACTATAACTTTTAATACACATTGAAAACGGCTTTAGTATAGATGAACAGCTACTGTTCTTATTCATACGAATTACTACTATGAACTTAATGCTGCTGAATGATAATTTTTATTTTAAAAAATTGATGTATTATAAACTTAAGTGAACTTAAGTTTAAATATAATCGAGAGATTTAGATAAGATTATCGTAGCTTCATTGTTTATCGTTCGCACAGACGTATAAATAGTTCTTTAAAAAGTTTCTCACCCTTACCTGAAATGAAGATAAGAATTGAAATAAAGCATAGATTGACATTTTTCATTATAGACAATTTTATTTTATGTTGGCTAATTTGTCTCAGAAGGAATTTTTTTTATCTTTTGAATAGTATGTTGTAAACTAAGATTGCTAATAATATCAACCTTTTTTTAATTTTCTTTGCAATCCTTGAATTTAAATAATAGGAATAAAGTTTGATTTCTTTATATGACTTAGTTGTTAATTTTTAATACATTCCATTCTATTACAAGATTGCTTGACTTCGATATCATTTATTTCAATTTTTAAAATGGTATTTATAAAGTAATGTGTGAAATTCATTTAACAGTGTTTTTATAAGTAATTTATTTTTAAATTTTCATAAACAGTAGATTTGTATTATTTATAAAAAATCTTTATTTCACAATTTTTATGATTAAATTACTGAAATTATTATTAGTTTTATATTACTTAAAAATTTTTATTTTTCAGTAGAATTAAAGTTTTTTAAGATATTATTCTATTGCTTTTAGTTTTTTAATTCATTTCTTTTAAACGATTTTTTTTCTTTTTTTAAACTCAATTTTTTAAAATTTACATCAGAAAAATTATCCGAAATTTTAATATTAATTTCAACAATTGTAGCATGCAATCGTTCTTGGAAAAAAAAACATGTGAGATTGCTCTGAAATTAATTATTAAAACTTTCACAACAGCTGCGCAGCACAAATATAATTACAAAAATTATAAAAAAAGAGAGTACAACAGTTAACATTATAAATAACATTTATGATGTTAACTGTTGTACTCTAATAATATTATATATCAGCATTTTTTATAATATTTTTTATCAGCTCACTTGATGGTATTTAAATATCGCCTGCCTATTTTCTGTTATTATTGCCATTTGATGACAACAAAATATCTGTTGTCATTATGATAAAATAATTGTGACAAATGTAAACAATTGATAAAAATAATTTTATTTTTATCTCGTCATTGTATTCTATAAAAATTATATTGAAGTAATGTACTGAAAATAAAATATAAACTTAATTTTTTATTCATTTCATTTAATTTTATTTAAAATTTAAAACTAATAAAATCTGATATAACTTTGAATTTTTAGAGAATTTTAGTTTTTTTTTATTTATCTCATTTGCTAATTTTTTTAAAAATAAAAAATCCAGCAAATATTTTTCTTTTTTTTAAATTTTCCCGGTATTTAGCTTGACTACACAGATTTCATATGAATATTTAAGCTATCCACAGCAAATACGCAACTTCAAAAATTACTAAATTTACAATATTTAAAAAATTAACTGCTTTTGGACTTATTTTACGAAACAATTTTAGGGATAAAATGCGGCACTTCTTACGTATTACAGTACTATATTTTAACTTTTAACAATAATCATTCAATTTTAATTTTCTGTTCTTGAAAATTCATATCGAAAATCACATTAAGTACAAAAATATTTCAAGACAAATTGAATTGCTTAATTTTCACACAATAGGAATTAAGATTAACAAGTAATAAATTAATGCAAAACAAAGTTAAGGAAATTTCATATTTTACGCATTAAAATGACAGAAAATTTATTAAATGAAATTAAATTTATTTCGTTAAAAATAAATAAGTACTCTTAATTACCATCAATGAATAGAATTCTCAAATGTTATCATATTTTTCCGTATTATTGATAAATTTTTAAATTTTAATATGAATGATTTTCAGTTTTTGATTCAGTTATTACATGTAACTTAAAATGTTTGTTATTGCTGAATTTTGTGGAAGCATGTTCAAAATTTTAATTGTTTTAAAAGATTTTTAATATGTTTACACATGATTTATGATTGAAAGTATTACATTTTTATTTAGAATAAATTTCTTTGCCATTTGATTAAAACGTCTTCTTAGTGTTTTAAGCATGTATTAAAAAGGAATTTAAACATTAAAAAAGTTTTGTCAGGCACTATAATAAACATAATAATAAAATAAACACACAAATAAAATTTTGAGACTTTGCAATTTAAGTTTTCCTTTGTCCTTCAGTTTTATTCATCACAAAATTTAAATATAAATTAATTTTTAAAATAGTTTTATTATTTATTTTAGTTAAAGCTATAAAAATTCTAAAAATATAATTTCATGTTTTTAAAAAGAAAAAATATAATTTTAGTCATAGATAAATTATTATTTTATTAGATACAAACGCATATTAAAAAAATACAAAAATAGAAAAGTCACATTTTCCTGACGATATTACAAAGTTATTGTGATAGTTCATTATAAAAGTATAAAAAATCTATATTGTAAAACTATTAATAGTTTCCCACTGTAGCATTGAAACAATGGTTTCAAAATCGTTTAATAGATGTTAGTACAAAATAAAATTCCTGTGATATTTTTTTAGACTGAGAACCTACAGCCGTATCAGTCTAAAATTCTACGACTTTCTATAGTAAGCATTCTCTCATAAATCCAATCACTAAAAATTGCTCACTTGTTTGTTTTTATTTATTTATATTTACTTTATCCCATTTATGATTTGTTAAGGGACTATTTGAATATCATGTGCTTTCTGATAGATTTTCTTAACAACTACGTTTTTGATGTATTCTAATTATTTCAAAATTTAATTTTACTTTATTAACAAAATTGCAGTCTACATTTCAAAAAAAAATATATTACTATTTCATGCAAAGTAGACTAAAAGTGTATCTGACCCAAAACAAAAATTAAAATTTTCATACTTCAGTCATAATCTGTATATCTTATTCGTAAAACTTATTATTTTTTTTTTTTTTGTAAAACTATAATACGAATAACAGTAATATTCTTTGCCGAGAAATATAACACAAATAGTAATACATAGGAAATCTAAAAACTCTTTTATAGTTTTTTATTTGTATTATGTTTTGCATCAAAATTTCGCAAAGATTCAGAAATTTTGGTTTTAATTGGAAGAAAACATTAAAGAAAATAAAGATACTCCAAGACATTGAAAATATTGAAAAGTATATAATATTATTATAATTTAATTATTAAAATAAAAAAATGTAAAAAATCAAAAGAACTGTATTTACAAATTTATAGCATTATATAAAACCATTAAATAGTGCCCAGAAATTATACATGAAAAAGTGGCTTAGCTCAATACCGTAAAAACTGTGAATATAATTCAAAACGTTTTCATTTTAATAATTTTGCTTTAAATTATAATTTTTGATAAAATGTAATTTTACTTTATAAAAAGTCAAAAATAAAAGACCCAGCAATTAATCAGTGATTTATATTTAGAAAAGTAATATCTGTTTTTAAGTCTCTGGTATTATCTATCTTATCTTCTGCAGCATTAATTTATCGAGATTCACAAAATTACAATTTCCTCGAGACAAAAAAAGAAATAGCCTAGAAGAAAGCAAAATTATCAAAAGAATTATGATACTATCACATTTTAATGATAATTAATTCATAGTTAATAATGCATATCATCAAACCCGTTTTAGTTCAGTGCAATGGAAAATTCAAATAGCTTTAGAAATAGCAAATGACAACACGGCTTTCTGATAAGGTATCTTGGGGTGTTGAAATTGCAAGTATGCTAAAATTGCAATACAAAACATCAAATAAAAATGCATGGATAAACAAATCAAAAGTTCATATTATGAATTGTCATGTGATATTGTGAAAACAAATGTCCCGGAGTCTTTTTTGCCGAGGAATTTTTATAGTGTTTCAATTGAATATTTTCTTTTTTCAGAATTTTAATTTAAACAACGCCAATAATGAACAGGTCAGTTTGTATTTATAGATTTAGATAAATGATAATCTCTTTTTCTCTGATGTTTGAGTGATATTTATCAGAATGTGTTCGTTAAAAAAGTCGATTAGTTTTTAATTGCTTTATACTTTGCTACTGAGATTATATAACAAAATTTAACTTCACTTTTGTTGCAAAAATTTGGCTAATAACTGAGAAGTTTTTTTTTTTTTGTATAAAAAGAAATTTTTATGAAAGATATTTTACCCATTTTTTTATTCAAGAAAATTTATGTAGTCTATCATCCCATTCATTACTATTGTGACTGGTTAAAGAAAACGATATTGACGTTACAAAAGATATATTTAAAGTTCTTCTGGATAATAAATATATGAAGGACACCCGAATTATAGCCAAGTAATAGTCCCTAACTATTTTAAAACACATTAAACAAGATCTCCAAAACTTGACGCGCATCAATATGCTAAATACATTGCCGACCAATAAAATTGCTCGACCAAAAAAAGACGACACTCTATATCCTGGAAATCTACCCTCTATTGGAAGAAAATATTACTATATACAAATGATTAATTTTCAACGTATTTATGTAAAACTGCCAACGAAACCCACGACGTGCTTAAATGAAAAATTACGTAGCAGGTTTCTCATAGTCATCTGTATTTGAACCTTTCTTGCCTGGTAAAAAGTTATTTTAATGTTTATTATATGACAGTAATGCTTCTTCTGCCCATGACTATTTTCTTGATAGTGAATCAATGGATTTAGAATGTTCGTACGAAACATCGAGTTGATTCTTAGCGATCTACTGTCAATAATACAAATGAAAATTAACACGTTATCTACATTGCTTTTATACTTTACGTTGAACAGTTAACATGGGTGTGATGACCGGGAGAAAATTTCCTCCTTCCCCAGATCAAAGTCAAATATGAGTGAATGGGTCCTCATGTGGTGCCACCTATCGGAAAAGTCTTGGAGCAAATGTCGTACTGTCACCTTCGTAGTGCTCTGATTAAACGAAAGACGCATCTTTCTGAGTTAATTTCATAGCTGTTCGACTAACGAACTTGGCTTGTTTATGTGTCATAATGTTGTGTAGTAAATTACAATTATTATAAAACGATCACATATGATAATTTATATTAAAATAAGGAATTATTATTATTATTTTTTTAATATTGCGTTGTGTATTTATTCAAGTCTTTATTTCTACCCAGATTCTAACCTGAAAGAACAGAAGCAGAAACTGGCTTTGTTTTAGTAATCAAAACTTCTTTTAATTCACAAAAGAAAATAACACATCTATTTACAATAATATGAATTCAATTATTTGTATTATTTCTTCTATTACAACTTTGCTATTAAAATGATAATTCACTCACGTGGGGTGATTAAGTTACCCTAGATTGCCTGTTCTAGTGAGATTAATTATTAAATAAAGTTACGTAAATGGTGGTACCACACAAAAAAAAATCTGGCTGGATAATTAAATAAATAAAAAAAACATTCACTTACATATATAAACAGTCGATGGTATAGGCCGGCCTATTTATAGGGGTTCACAAACCAGGTTGATCACAATAGTCCAGCGTTCTTCTTTAATAGTATGGCAAACGCCTTGGGTCGACGACAACTTGGATGTAAATGCTGACATTCAGGCATCTCCTAATTTCACAATTTGAGAGGTCTCTTCTTCTTTCAAATCAGCTTTTTTTTTTTATCAACTTCAACTTTACTTTTCAAAGTCTCCAATAATGCGTCGAACTCCCCAAACCAACCGGGTCTCTTGTTCCGGCGATGTCCTGCAGCTCTTCTGTCTTTTTTTCCTCTCCCCTTCACTTCTCTTCTTCCTCCCCTCGCTTTTCCCTTGCAGGACCGGTTTTCTCCAAGTCCCACGTTAGGGCATTCCACTTCGTCAAAATGGGGGAAATGGGGTATAGAATTAAATAATAAAAAAAGGACTTCCAGCCAGAAAAAAATGGGTAGTTTAATTTATAAAAATTATCCAGCCAGTGAATACAACACCAATAATCTACCTGGAAAAAAAATCGAAGATTTTTTTTTCACATATTTGCACATTCACACATTTGCACTTATTTTGCATGGCTCTGATTTGTTCAATACATTTTTTTTTGTTTTCTACTTAAAATCATACATAAAGTGATAATTAATAAGATTTCCAATTAGAAATAGCACATAAAGTATACATTTATTTACCACACAATGTAATCTTGGCTAATTTAAAATATAAACTTCTTACAGACTGCTAGAATTAAGAACTTTAGTCAGCAGTTACATAAGTAATTCAAGATATAAAAACATATATATATATATATTTACAAAACTATTTATTGCTATACATACACTCTACACAATCATTTGTTAATGTTTGTATTACTCATTTAATCAGTCAATTATGTGCTACAGTTCTTTCGAGCGAAACGAGTATTATAATTATGTTTTATTGTTCGAGATATTCCACCATCACATTTTGGGACAGATGAGACTCCTTTATTTGGAATTGACGTTGAGCTTTTGCTCTGAGGATTAATTACAGGGCTAAGAACAAACGCCTTTTTACCTTTTCTTTGCACGCTATCGTTAACCCCGAAGTAACTATTTTTACTTTCCTTATTCGAGTCAGTAGATTGCTGAGGTGTAGAATTAATTTCGTGTAAAGTCGGGAATACAATTCTATCATTAATTTTTGAAAGTCGATCTACATGAACTATTTGGGTTTTTGAAGGTTCTTTTACGCAAGCTATCTCGTAATTTACTGGTGATTGTTTATTCAGAACTCTAAAAGGGCCTACATTTGGTCTCATTAATTTCCTTGAAATCCCTGCTCTTGTTTCGGGAAGATATAGATATACGACATCTCCTATATCTATTTGTTTATCAACTGCGGTCTTACGGCGATACGTCTCCTGTTTTTCTGCTGCAGCTATTAAATTATTTTTGACAATTTGAAAAGCATTTTGTAAACGTACAACTAGATCTCCAGCGTACTCTCGGACATCCGCATAGTTATGAGCTATAGGTTGAGACATAACAGAATACGGTAACTGGATATCCCTGCCATACAAGAGATATGATGGTGTTTCGCTTGTTGTACAATGTCGTGCCGATCTATGAGCTAGCAAGGCGAAAGGTACATGCCGGTCCCAGTCTGTTTGAGTAGAATTTACTAAATGACTTAATGAATTAATTAAAGTCGAGTTAAGTTTTTCTACCATTCCATCACTCTGAGGGTGATATGAAGTAGTAGTGTGTTTTTCAATACCTAATTTCGAATACACCTCAGAGATGGATTTTGAGATAAAGTTAGAGCCTCTATCGGAAATTAGACGAGAAGGTACACCATGTCGACTAATAAAATCTTCTAATACTCTAGCAACGGTTTCACTTTTTATATCGGGTGTCGGATATGCTTCCGGCCAGCGTGTAAAATAATCAGAAATCACCAAGATATATTTATTTCCTGAATAAGTTAGAGGAAGTGGACCCAGGGCATCCATAGCTATGCATTCCATTGGTCGTTGTGTGACTGGAACGCGCTGTAATGGAGCTAGTTTTTCGGGCTTATGACCTCTCTTTTCAACACAAGAAGTACACGATTTAACGTAGTTTAAAACATGTTTATACATATTACCCCAATAGAAGTTTTCTCTAATTCTGTTCAGAGTCTTTTGAAATCCCTGATGGGTTGCTACTGGGGAATCATGACACTGACGCATTATTTCTGATACTAAAGTTAGGGGTACCACTAATTTATCTTTGGTGTCACCACGATGTTTGGGGGCATTTTTTGGTATACAGTAAAGAAGATCATTTTTTTCAAAAAATAACATATGAGTAGGTGATGGTGTCTCCTTATTTTTTAGATAATTAATAATTTGTTGGCATTTTGGGTCCTGTTCCTGATGAATTTTAATTCGATGTTTCATTGTGGAATCAGAATCGTAGTTGGAAGCTATTACTTCTACTGCGTTTACACCCCTAGACAAGTAATCAGCTGTTATATTTAATTTTCCCGGTTTATGTACAATGGTATAATCATATTGTTGCAGAGTCATTACCCATCGGGCTATTCTAGAAGTTGGATCTCGCACTTTGAGTGCGAAGGAAAGACTTGCTTGATCGCAATAGATGATAAATTTTTTCCCGTACAAATATTGTTTAAAATGGGTAACGCCGAATACCGCTCCGAGCATTTCTTTTTCTACTGTACTATATCGAATTTCTGCATCTTTTAGTTTTTTACTGGCGTATGCAACAGGATGTGGGAAGCCATTTTCATCGTTTTGGCAAAGAACAGCTCCTAAAGCGTATTTTGAAGCGTCAGTACTTAATGTAAATTCCTTTGAAAAATCTGGTAGTTTCAAACAAGGTTCAGAAATTAAGCAGTTTTTCAAAGTGTCAAAAGCATGCTGAGCTGAATCATCCCAACTGAATCTAACATCATTTTTCGTCAAGTTTGTTAGAGGTAATGCTATTTCAGCATAATTTTCTATAAACCTTCGGTAAAACCCTGTCAATCCAAGAAATCCTCTAACTTGTTTACGAGTGGTTGGGACCTTGAAATCTAACACAGCTTGTATGTTTTTCTTATCGGGATAAACTGTCCCCTTTGAAACAGTGAAACCCAGATAGTTTATAGTTTCCTTTAAAAAACAGCATTTAGAAGGTTTAACTTTCAATTTATGTTCTTCTAATCTCTTAAAAACTAACCGTAATTTATTTAAATGTTCATCTATTGAGTCAGAAGAAGCAATTATGATATCATCTAAATATACTGCTATTTGAAGAGGTTTTAATCCAGACAGTACTATTTCCATTAATCTTTGAAAACTATTTGGCGAATTGCGCATACCAAATGGTACTCTATTCCATTCATATAAACCATGCTCAGTTGCAAACGCTGCTTTATAGGTGTCCTTAGGATCAATTTTCATTTGGAAAAACCCGCTACATAAATCCATACAAGAAAATAGAGTAGCATTTCCTAAATTGTCCACTAAGTCCGTTATATTAGGAATAGGAAAAGAGTCTGGTACAGTTTTTTCATTTAGTTTCCTGAAGTCGGTACAAAGTCTGAAAGAACCATCTTTCTTTTTGACAAGAAGTACTGGTGCGCTATAAGGGGAACTGCTTTCTTTAATAATCCCTATGTCTAGTAATTCGTTGACCTGTCTATTTAATTCCTCTTTTAGGTGATGAGGAGGCCTATAAAATTTTTGCCTAACTGGAATATCATCTGTCAAATTAACTTCATGTTGTATAGTATTACAACCCTCCAAATCTTGAATAGAATGGGCAAACACATGTTTAAATTCTTCAAGCAGGGGAAGTAATTTTCTTTTCTTATCTTCGGATAGGTGCGATAAATCTAGTTTTCCTCCCCAAGCTTCAAAATCATCACCTATTTCTTCAGTGGAAAATGTATTACACTCTTTAGTATCAATTTTTGTTACTTGTAAAGGTTCAATGGAAACTAATTTTGAACCTTTGTTTATGTGTATAGTATTTTTTGATGTATTTGCAACCCTTATTTTATAATTTCCCTCCTTAGATACTGGGTTTACGGAGCGAGCAACCCATACTCTATCACCCGCATGATCATTTGCAGGCTCTATTAAAACCGAATCTAAATTTGAATTTAATTTTTCTTTTGTTTTGATTTCTATAATTTTTTCGGTTCCAGGAAAAATAGTTATTTTGGTAACGGAAAATCCAAAAATACAACTATTGTTATCTTCTATGTTCACGACATTAGTTTTTAATTCGTCACAGTCAGGATTTTGGTAATTCCATTTAATTGAAGTAGTTGTATTATGTAATAGTTTTTGCCTATAATCAATTATCATTTTATGTTGTACAAAAAAATCACTACTTAGTATTAATTTATATTTTTTTGAAATACTATCTTTAGTAATATAGAAATCGCTTTGAAATTCAATAGTATTTATTTTAATTTTTAAAGTTACTTTTTCTTCAATTTCTAGCACATGGTCTGAAATGCCTTTAATTTGGAGTTTACATTGTGAGAGCATTACACTACTTTGATAAGCTATAGTTTCAAAAAAATTTCGTTCGATTAGGTTACAAGATGCGCCTGTATCTAAGAGAGCATTTACTTTTACATTATTTATTGTGATTTGAATTACTGGCAATTTATCATTTATTGTGGATGTAACAAATAAAGGCACCTGTGTGGGTTTATTTTCGGAGTAGCGAGGTGCAGCCGTCTCTCCCCCTATTGCTAGTTTAAATGATTTCTTCTATTATCTCTACCTTTATGGAAATTGTTATGCTTGTTGGAATACCAACATCTTTGCGTTTCGTGTCCAATTTTACGGCAGAAGGAACAAAATGGTATTCTGCATGTAGCTTCTTCATGCCCATGTTTTTTACACCTGACGCAAAACAAATTAGGTATTCTTTGGTTTCTATCTTGTGTTGGTATTTGGCTTACTTTTAATTCAGCTATTTGAGCTTGTAGGTCACTAATTTGTTTTATGAACATGCCCTGCATTTCTGAGTTTTTTTCTGTGTTATGTTTGATTAATGATTTTAGTTCACTTATCTCATTTATTTGAGTCACAGCGTGAACTGTTTCAAACTGTGTAGTTGGCGGTCTATTCAATGGAATGCATTCCTCTAAGAGAATGACTTGTTTCTTAAATTCACTATAGTCCGTGAGAGCTAAAGGCGTTATTCCTCTTAAAAGTTCAGGCTTAAGGCCATTTTTTGCCGTGGACAATAATAAATCCAATCTATATTGCTCGAATTCACTACTTCGTTCACTAGGAACGCATTTATACGATAAGCCCTCGATTCGTGAAAAATATCTTCGTGCTGATTCTGACGGTAACTGATAACTCGTAGTTAACCGAGAGATATCTGTTGTCATAGAGTGACAGAAGTTAAACCTATCACGAAGCGCCGTGCAAACATCTACATATGAACCGTGTTTTTTAAGGTCACCCTGACTTGATAAAAATTCCTCCGCTTCTCCAGAAATTCTCAATTTTAAAGCTAATAATTTATCTTTCGGGCGCCATGAACAATGGTCACCAATTTCATCTATTCTATCCAAAAATTGTGATAGTGAAACATCTTTACAACTACCATCAAACACAGGAATATTATTTAAGAATTCACCAATATTAGGAGTGTCTACTGACACAACACACGAAGCGGTTTGAGTCTCACTATTCATAATTACATTAATTAAAAATATTTACCTTCAAAAAATAATTTACCTTAGCAAATATTAATGTAAATATATGAAATTCATATAAGTATTTACAACAATTTTCACAACAGTTACAATGTTCCACTTAATATAAAATAAACACAATAAGATTACTGTAAATAATTAAATAAGGAGATGTACCACGTGCAATCTTTTAATAGTCAGCCATGTTTAAAACTAAGCCAGAATCTTATTCCGTTTTCAGTTTTTCAAAATCCACTTTAAACGGCACCATTTTGTTGTGTAGAAAATTACAATTATTATAAAACGATCACATATGATAATTTATATTAAAATAAGGAATTATTATTATTATTATTATTTTAATATTGCGTTGTGTATTTATTCAAGTCTTTATTTCTACCCAGATTCTAACCTGAAAGAACAGAAGCAGAAACTGGCTTTGTTTTAGTAATCAAAACTTCTTTTAATTCACAAAAGAAAATAACACATCTATTTACAATAATATGAATTCAATTATTTGTATTATTTCTTCTATTACAACTTTGCTATTAAAATGATAATTCACTCACGTGGGGTGATTAAGTTACCCTAGATTGCCTGTTCTAGTGAGATTAATTATTAAATAAAGTTACGTAAATGGTGGTACCACACAAAAAAAATCTGGCTGGATAATTAAATAAATAAAAAAAACATTCACTTACATATATAAACAGTCGATGGTATAGGCCGGCCTATTTATAGGGGTTCACAAACCAGGTTGATCACAATAGTCCAGCGTTCTTCTTTAATAGTATGGCAAACGCCTTGGGTCGACGACAACTTGGATGTAAATGCTGACATTCAGGCATCTCCTAATTTCACAATTTGAGAGGGCTCTTCTTCTTTCAAATCAGCTTTTTTTTTTATCAACTTCAACTTTACTTTTCAAAGTCTCCAATAATGCGTCGAACTCCCCAAACCAACCGGGTCTCTTGTTCCGGCGATGTCCTGCAGCTCCTCTGTCTTTTTTCCTCTCCCCTTCACTTCTCTTCTTCCTCCCCTCGCTTTTCCCTTGCAGGACCGGTTTTCTCCAAGTCCCACGTTAGGGCATTCCACTTCGTCAAAATGGGGGAAATGGGGTATAGAATTAAATAATAAAAAAAAGGACTTCCAGCCAGAAAAAAATGGGTAGTTTAATTTATAAAAATTATCCAGCCAGTGAATACAACAATAAGTAACAACAACAACAACAAACCTTAAATCAAATAATGAGGACAACCTTATGAAAGAAAATGTCTCTACAAATAATAAACTGTTAGTTAGATGATTATGATATTGGCCATCTTTAACGTCACATCATATCCTGGAGGCTTTTCAATGGTGTGCTCGACGACCAACACGATAACAGAAATGTTGTATTGTCTTGATTTCAAAAGAATACCAGTTCTGTTTATAATATGATGATGATTATACAGAATGGACCTTCTTTATAAAAGTGGCAGATGCTGGATATCATTTTGTTACATAAAATTTTGGTGGAATAAAATCAAATCACATGCATATATTTCTATTGTAAGTTTAGAACTAATGACTGATTTTAATTTTGCTCATGCATCATTTTCGCTAAGGAAATTATGCTTTTACCCTTTTTTATGCTTAAAATAACAAGTACATTTGAGTGTTCTGCACATAAGCTTGTTATTAAGCTATTTAAGCTTGCTCAAAAAGAATTTTTTTTATAAATATTAATGTGCTCGATATGTTAACGCATACTACGTATCGCTTCGTAACTTTAAATGATAATCTAGTTTATTTAAGATATATTTATAATTTTCAGAGCTATTATTTAGCATGGCTTGTTCAGGAAAAGCGTAAAATTCAAGATAGTAAGTATAACAGAGAACTTCAAACTTGGTGCGCCGAGAAATTTGACATGATTTATCAAGACAACAAAGCGGTTTGTGTTTTGTGTTCTGAAACAGTAATATGTTGAACATCGTCCTATAAAACTGCATTTCGAGGCAAACCACCACAAATCTGTTTGTCAAAAAAATTGAACTGAAACAAATAGAATTAATTGCGAGTGCAATAAACGACAAAAATAAACAGTCATTGTCAAAAAATTGTCATACAAATATGACATAAGTCTTGGCTGCAAATGTCATTGCCTGACTCAGTAAACCAATTCAAGAAGATTGATTATTGCTAATTATGATGCAAGAGCTAATTATTGAAAGAAGTTTGGTTATCAGGCATAGTCTTCACTTTTTGATGATTTTGAAAACAAAGATAAAATAATTTAGAGCATCAAAGATATTACTTTATATAGAAGCACAGTAAAAAAACTCTGAAAACTGACCGGAAATGTAACATATCAATAAAAAAATTACCATAACTCTGCTTCTTTCATATCATTCTGTCTTGATGAAAGAACACATTTAATGCTTAAAGAAGCTGACTTATGCTATTCACACATTTTTATCTACTTATGTCTATGATCCATTATTTTCAGAGATGAATAACATCAAAAACTGGAAGATTCCAGTAGTATGAATTATTCAAAAAGTACCATCTTACAACCCTAATATAAGTTACTTATCATCCAATCCGCAGCAACAGAAATCACACTAATATTACTTTAATTAGTATTGCACATATAACTGCTTTTTTGTCAGTAACTTAAGAGTTTTGAAATGTTAGTACTGAGTTTTATTATTTTGCCAATAATCACTAAGTCAAAACAATCTTACGAACTTTTATAGTTTCGTTCAGCATTTCTTATTTTTTTTCATTCTCTCGTTCATTCGCATTTCTCGTTCAGCATTCTTTGTAAAAAATGGCACGTTAATCTACAAGGCTCGCCACCTTTGAACTAGATTATGCATAGTCAAAAGTTTTTGGAATAAAGTATTTTTGAATTTTATAATACAATTAATTTAATAGTTCGGATAAACATTATTGATACATTATAACATGTTGGCTTTTCTTATGAATTTTATAAGTAAACAGAAATGATTTCATTTGTTAAATGGCACCTTTTCTATACACAAGAGCTAATTTGCTTGGCTAAATTGTATTCCTAACATTACGAAACCTCAAGCCGATGTGGTTTCTAATCTATTAATTTGAAACACTATTACCATTCATCTACTAATTCATATCAAAAATACAAACTGAAACCAACCAATTATTCAATAAATAATTGGAGAAAAAATAATTCCTTCCCTATAAGTGCTTTTTTCAGTACATAGAGGGAAAGTTCAGTGCTCCGACAAAAACATGAAAATTATAATCATTTAATGTTATCGAATGAGATATCGAAAAGAAACAAAACGTTATTTCATTGTTAACATAGATATCGAAAGAAAACAATACATTATTTCATAGTTAACATTTTGAGTGTTTTTATCGAAATTTAAAAGGAAATATTTCCTGGGTCATAGATTAAAGAATATATTTTAATTTTTCTATACATTATTTTAGTTAATTACATTCGATCTGCATAAAATTTTTTAACTTGCAACTGTATTAATGTAATTGACAATTCATTTGCTCGAATATTTTAACATTCAGTAATTGAACAAACTTGTTCAATTATTCAAAAATATTTTGAAATTGTATTTTGAAAAATATTTTGAAAATATTTGATTGCCATATATCTTTTCCTCTCAAAATGGATTAGAATTTCAAGGTCTCTATAAATTCCTATACACACAAAATATTACAAAATTTTTTACATTATCTGAGTATAAAGTTGACATAAAAATGGTCAAATTTGTAGTTAAGTGTTTTTTAAATTTATCTATAGATTTAGAGATTTAAAATTGCATGAAAATAAATATGAAAATAATAATCATTTTCATGAAAAATTTCTTAATTAAATATTGTTTTCCTAAGCTGATCACATATAATATAATTATGAAAATACATTTCGTATAAAATTTGCTTACAAGCCTAACTGTTGGATAAATTAATAGAGGATGTACTATAGAGTGAATAAAAACCAGCAGCATTTGAAAAATCAAATGTATATTTACAATAATAATAATTTTTGCCTAGTTTATATTTAAATTTCAATAAATTATATTAAATAATCGTATCTAAAATTTTAAAAATGTGTTTCCTTTTATATTTGTACAGAGTATTTATGTAAAGGTGTCAGAAATCCAATGTTATATTCTTTCAAATAGAATAATAAAGAGCTTAAAAATTTCATAAATCATCATACTTGTGTACAATCCTTATTGTCTTTGTTAAAATTGTTTTAATTTTCCATAAAAATCATTATTTTTTATTAAATAACCTATCCAAGCTAGCATCATTTTAAGCATTTATTTTAAATACATGTTTTATTATCAAATCTCAAAGATACATATTCGCCATCATTTTAACCTTATGAATAACATTGATAGGATTAAAATTAATTTTTATTACTTCATTTTAATTTTCCATGCATATATAACAATGTTTTAAGATACCCATTTTTATTGAAACAAATTTTGGTGACTAAGCAATAATTTTAATTCAAGAAAAATTATACTTCTGTTATCATTGTTATTGTATTTTTAACCCTATCAATTTTATCTTTACTAAATAATTAATTACATCAGTTTTTAACAGATATCCTCAGCAAATCTTATCTGATGTTAGAGATAAAATTTATTTCTCAGTTCAAAACTCCTTACAATGGGATATAAAAATTTCCTAACAATTTAATATTATGTTTTAGAAATCAAAGCAACAATAAAAATGCTTCTTTTCACATATTGGAATTTTTTGTACGAAAATGTGTGGGCAATATTTCTACTTGTGGTACTCAGTTATTTAATAAATTGGCGTTACAAAAATCATTACTTTATCAGCACTGCAATGAAGCTTCCTGGACAAAAATTAGCTGGAATTTACGCCATAACGGGTCATGTATATTTAATACTACCTCACAGACTTCGTAGGAGTAATATATCAAATCATGTCTGTAAGTATATTGTTTAAATTTAGTACATTATAATTTGAAAATAATAACTAAGAAATTTTTATTGCCTGATGTTTTGAAACATAAATCACAAAATCTAAATTATAATGACCAATTTTTTTTCGGTTACTATGGGCCATTTTTAGTGGTAAAGAAGTCAATGGAGTGTGGCGCAGACGCTCAAATTTAGAACTTTATAGTACCTTTAGAGAACCAGATGTCATAAAATTTATTAAAATTCAAAGAATCAAATGGGTCGGCCATGTTATCAGAATGAATTGTAAACTTATAATGCAGAAAATATTTCTTGCCAGGCCTATAGGAACAAGAGCTAGGGGTCAACCCAACATTTGATGGGTTGACTGCATTGAAAGGGACTTCACCAACCTTAGAGTAACAAACTGGAAGACCATGGCCAAAAGAAAAAGCTGCCTGGAGAAATCTTATTGACAAGTCCAGGGCGCAACCAGGACTGTAGTGCTACTGAAGAAGAAGATATATTTTTATGGCATTCAGAATGAAATGTTTTAATTGGTTATAATTTCATAATATTACACTTTTTTTCTTTTTTTAATAAGATCAAATTATTTGCAACCATTTAGTATTGAAAGCTCAAATTTCACCATTGTTTCATCCACGAGTTGACATTTAATTTCTTTATCCAGCCAACGTGATAGATTAATCTTTTCAGTTTTTAATGTATTGTAAATTGTTCTTTTGTCTTCATAAGGGAAATAATGTCAACATACTCAATGTTTGAAAATTGATGTCAATATATATGATAAATATCATTATATTTATAATATATATATTGACATACATATACATCATTATATTTTCATGTAAACTATACATCTTACATGAATAAGCCTTGTAATTATTTTGATATGTATCTAAATATGATACTAAAATATATTGTTAAATCTGAAGCTATTTGGATTATTAGTAAAAACAGACTTTGATTTTGAATACTGGAATCACTTGGTTAAAATGTGTATTTATAATAATTTTATCTATAATGGTGAAAATATATTTATTCAAAATTGTGGTATTCCAAAAGGATCTAACTTTATTAGCATACTTGCAAATCTGTTTCTACATTATTTTGAAAAAAGTTTCATTTATCAGTATTCTTTTGCTTTTAAATATAGTGATGACTTTATTGTTTTCAGTTATTCAAATTTTGTAGAAATTTCTAAATATACTTATCCCAGTGAACTTTCTCTAATTAAAACAAATTTATTTAATATTAGCGCTAAATTTTTGGATTTAATTATTGGTATTAATAATTCGATTACTTATGTTGATATTTTTGACAAAAATTTAATATATTGGAACCCCAATTTTCTTTAAAAATATATAGGAATATTATATTTAATGAACTAAATCACATTAAAGTATCTGCAATCTTAGATTCACCAGAAATCAAATAAAACGTTTAACTGATCATCTCAAAGACAATAACATTCCAACCAATTTTATTTTAAAATATGTTGAAAATTGGAAATTGCTTGGAAGATTGAAGTAATGCATAGTTTTTACAAATACAAAAGAGCAACCGAAGCATTGAAGTCCTTACGAGAATCCCAAAAACACTTTTATTTTAAATCTCTTTAAACATAATTTAACCTTAAATCTCTTCAAACACAATTTAATCTTAAATTTACTGCATGTTTCTAAACTGCTTTATATATATACATATATATATATATATATGTATGTATATATATATATATATATATATATATATATATATATTATATATATATATATATATATATATATATATATATATATATATATAACTTTTTAAGTTTAATTAATCTCTCATGACAACTATATCAACTATATCTTTATCTCAAATTTAAATTAACTTTAACTTAATACTTATTCCAATATTTAAATAGGTTCTGATTTGCTGGTATTAATATTTTGGAACTATATCAGTAGTTTCATCTATTGTGAGTTGTTTATTTTGTTTAGATACACTGTTTTAATTTAATTCTTGAAATATATATCTTTATGCTTCTTTCTTTTAATGCAAACGCTCCTATGGAGAATTGCTCAAAGATCTTAAGACATATATATGTCACTCGAGCATGGCAGAAAAGAGTGTTTAATTTGCATAGCTGACTATCTCCCTCCTGATGAAGATGTGGTCTCTACGCTTTCTTCCTATTCTTTGTATTATACATTGCTTTATTCTAGTCAGTGATTTCAGAGATTTTGTCTTACTAGTTTTATTGTTCTTCCTGTTGTATTTAATATATATATATATATATATATATATATATATATATATATATATATATATATATATATATATATATATATATATATATATATATATATATATATATATATATATATATATATATATATATATATATATATATATATATATATATATATATATATATATATATATATATATATATATATATATATATATATATATATATACATACACACACACACACGTGTATATGCATTCATCTGAAAAAATTTTTTTCTTAAAATATGTTAAATGGTATATTTCAAATTCAGTGTACACTGATCTCTCTGAAACTTTTTAAATTCACCTGGAGCTTCCAAGTTATATTAAAAATATTTCCTGTGTTCACCAGATTTTTCTCTACCAGTATAAATACTTTTGGAATTATGATTTTCCATGATTAAATATCTCAAGCCATTTACTTCTTGGTATAAATGAAAAATGCATTTATATCCCCATATTTCATAATTTCGAAATGAAAACCACATACACTTAGGTTCTTGTTTAGATTAAAAATCATCAAAAGTCCTTCATAACTAAATATGATGAATATAGTTGATGTTTTATCATTTTCATAAATTTTGATGGCGGAACTCACACACACAACAGTCATTTTTAATGAATGAGATAATGCATTTTCATACTGAAGTACGAATCTTCTAATATTCATTCCTTGAAGTTTCATGCACATATTTAATAATGTACGGATAGCTATAACTGTTTTCATTATAGAAATATTTAACTGTTTTGAAAGTATCTATGAGTAAAGAAAATTTTTCTAGATGACAAGAAGAAGATGGTGGTCTTAGCCAATCTTTCGGAAGATTCAAGAAATAATGAACGGAACGGAACATACATTATCATTAAATAGTTCAAATTTCTTACTTTTCCAAATTTTTACTAGAAGAAAACAAAAATTTATTCTTAGAAAAATTTCAAAATCTTGGTAGAACTCGAATTTATAATATATCATATATATTCAAATAAAATAAAAATATTGGTTTGACCAAGAAAAAGTTTTTTATTGTCTTGCAGGTCTTTTGTCTAAAAGTGTAAAATTAGCTATCAGCATTTGACTAATAGGTATAAGATAAATCCAAAAATTGAAAATAAAGATGATTTTCTTGGTAATCTTTCTTTCCTGTTTCTAAAGATAAGTGTTACATTGAAATCCAATTTCCGAAATATCTTGCAGTGAAATTGTACATTTTTGTCATTATATTCAAAACAAAAATAATTTGTTTCTTCTTCCAGCTATTATTATCCAATGATGTAATATGTTTTCCATGCATTCAATTAAAATACTTTTTTTTAAACTTTTATTAATTTTTTTTATATTTAAGAAAAATGTATAAAGAATATAAACTAACTCAATAAGCATCAAATGAAAAATCTTTTCTTAAATCAACATACTTTCTTGTAAGCTAATCCTGAGTGTCGCAAATCCCTTTGTAATTCATTACAATCGCTATCATTAATCTGTCATCGGTTGTAGTTCATTTTAGTATAGGAATTATTTATAGAAATCATAGAACAATAAAAAAAATTCTTCATGTGCCTTAACTCAGATATGTCAAACTCAATTTTACAGTGGGCCATATGTTAAATTTAGAATCCGTTAACGGGTCAGATACTAATAAAAAATGCACACACTGAATTATTATTACCGTATATTATATATTATGTAATTAAATAAAAAGAAAACTTAATTATAATAATTGGAATTATAATAATTAAATTATAATAATTGAATTTTATTTATTTAATTACGTAATATATAATATACGGTTGTTAAAAATCATATTAAAGTTATAAAAGAGAGTAGTTATTTTTAACTCGAGGATCCAGATACCTGTGACTTCTCTTGTTTTTGACAAGCTCATTAATGTCAGGTATCATATTCGTTGTAGTTATTTTAAGAATTGATTGGAGTTTGGTTTGGTTTGTTTGTCGCTCAACGGTCACTTTTTTTGCACACGAGGGCTAATCAGACCGGGACCTACGGTTTAAAGTGGATTCCGAACCACTTCAAACATCCATGCCCAGGGTGGGATTCGAACCCACGAACTGTTGAACCGAAGGCAAGAGCGCTAACCATTCGAATTGATTTGAGATGTTCATTTGTAAGTCTTGTGCAATGTTTGTTCTTATTTATTTTCATGACGGCAAGCATCTGTTCACATAAATAGGTGCTACCAAACATGCACAGAATGCTTGCTGCATGCTTTATTATATAATTTCGGGTATTTATCCAAACTCTCGATATATTGTGAATAAAATGTAAGAGCATTTATCTCTTTAAATTTTTCTTTCAAAATACCGTCCGATTGAAGATCTACTAACTCCAATTGCAAATGAAATGGTGCCTGTAAAGCTTTAAAATTGAATAAATTGTTTAAAATTTTGAATTTCATTAATTTTGTGGAAGTCTTCAAAACGATTGTTGAATTCCGTGATTAATTTTTGCAGAATTTGAGATTATTGATCCAAATTTTCTTTGTTCACTGTGCCAAATGATTTTAAATGAGGGAAATGATCCAAAGATTGATTTTTTTACCTAATTTTTCCACAGCCTCAACTATCTTTATATGCTTAAGTACATGAATACATTTGAGTTACAATCAGATTTTTACCCTGTAACTTTTCATTCAGATCAATCAAGTGTTTATTCATATCTACCAAAAATTCACAATCAACCCACCAGTCATAATCAATTAAGTTTCCTTTTTCTAACATGAAAGCTTGAATAGAGTCACGTAATGCAAAAAATCTATCTAAAACTACTCCTTGACTGAGCCAACAAACTTCGATGAAATAAGGGACATTAGAAAAATTTTCGTCCAAATCTTGTAAAAACTACCTGAACTGTCAGTGATTTAGTCCCCTGCTTCATATAAAATGCACTATTTTAATTATAGGTTGCATGGCATGATCCATTTTTAAATGTTTGAATGCTAATGATTCCTGATGAATTATACAGTGAAATCCTACAAAATTCAGTGATGCTTTCTGCTTTAATGTAGTTACAACGCCTGAATGTTTGTAAGTAATGGCAGCAGAGCCATTAGTAGTTGTGCTGCTAAGTACATTCCAGACGAGCTCATATTCTGCTATCAAATGCTCAATTGCAGAATAAATATCATTTGCTGTTATAGTACCTGTCAATGGAACGCACTTTAATAGTTCTCCAGTTATTTCAAAGTTACTGTTAACACCACGTATAAAAACTGCAAACTGAACAGTATCAACAGTATCAGTGCCCTCGTCAACAGCCAGTGAAAAGTTTGTAAATTTCTTAAATTTTCTCATTCAGTTGAAGAACCAAATTTTGTGATAAATCGTTTATTCTTGAAATAACGGTGTTTCTTGGCAGCGAAATGTTTTGAATTATTGACTTTTGAAATGCAAATGAAACATCGGCAACTTTCAACATACAGTCTTTAAAAAAATCAGCAGTAAAAGGTTTTGAACTTTTCGTGATTTCTAAAGCAATACTAAAACTTGATTTCAGGGCATCTTCGCTTTCAGTATTAGCTTTATTAAAATTGATTGTTGAAATTGAAGTTTAGATTTTAAGGAAGACAATGTGTCTATTCTTATGTTTTCAGTAAAACAGTCGAATTTTGATGTATGATTCGTATCATAGTGTCTCTTCTAGTTCATAGTGTCACTCCTTATAAACAGCAACTGTTTGATTGCAAATCAAACACAGTGGTTTATCTATCAACTCTATGAAAAATATGCCATTTCACATTTAGACTAAAAATTTTGCACTCACTATCAACATTACGTTTTCGTGACATTATACTAAAATCGTAACAATTATGGAACTTGACACAACAATTATGGATATCGCACGCGCACGACACAAATAAACAATACCTTCTCAATGACTACTTTGCAATACAACTAAAATTCTTCTCCGACCGTACCACTTCGATTACTCGACTCAACTGACTCACGTCACACGTACACGCTCCTTTTATATCCATGAGGAAGGTTCAAAACTAGATTCGAAGCGCGTGGATGATTCTATTGTTCTCAACAAAAATAATATGGTATTTCCGCTTGATGCAAAGAGATGGCGCTACGGTCTATCTCTCGTTCTTGTCTAGGCACGTTCTGTCCTTGTGGTATTTCCATTTTAATACTTCGTCTAATATCTAAATGCTCTAAAAACATGATTCGTCTTTCTGACACATGTTTCGATCGTGGGCCGTATCTTTGAAATGACTGCCTTAACTACTTAAAGGCATAACATGTTCTTTTTGGATGTAAAACCACAAAAACCTAACTAATAATCAATTACTTAATTTTTAATTAATTTCATATATTTTCCTGTCGTAATAAAAAGTAATTCCTCAACTCTTTATCAAAAAAGAGAATAAAAATTATAAAAAATCATCCAACTACAAATTGGAGAAGTATTTCAAAAATTTAAGTCGAATTAAGTAAAATGCTTCCAAAAAAGCATTCAAATTAAATATAATATTTGGGAAAATTAAGCACAAAAAAGAATGAAAAAATGCAGCAAAAAACTTTTAAGAAAAATAATAAAACGAGTTGCTAATTCAATTTTAAAAAATTTAAAGGCAAATTTACTGTCTCAAAATAATGAATTAAAATTCAAATTTTTAATACTTGTATTGGAAACCTTATTTTTTACCACTATATTGTTACTAAAAGTTTACTTTTCTTCAGATGATTTACAGTCAATTAACGGGTTTGCTGCTTTAGATCAAGACATTGGAATAAGTAACCTTTGGCAGTTTTATAATCCAATTGTACCAGTTTTTAGAGCTGATACTGTTGAAGTAAGCACTTTTCATTAGTAAAATATAAACACAAATCAAAATATGCTTCTCATTAGAAATAAGAATAATAGAAATGCTTATAAAGAAGGAAAATAAAATTCAAGGAAAAATAAACTAAACTTAAAATTCGACATTCACATAATTAATAAAAGGATATTTATATTTATTCAAAGGTTTATTTTGTTGCTCTAAGGTAATTTTTTTTCACTCGAGGAATAATTTGGCCTGTAGTGATAGTTTAAAATGGTTCCAGGATCATTACAAACATCCAAATAATGAGTTGAAAACCAGAAATTAGGTACCGTTTGATTGCAGGTCAAGACTATAGCCATTGTTTTGTTAGTTTATTGTCTATTTAAAGAAATCTCATCCGCACACTCTATGTATAATTTTTTTTCTCTAAATAATACTCTTCAGAAATTCTTGGGAACTGTGATTTTCATATTTTAAATTGCTCTTCAGAGAAAGAAAGATCGAAGAAAATTGTTCGCCTACAAAAAAATTTCGATCAAACTCGTAACTTTTAAAATTTTCTTTGAAGCTTTTCATTATTTTTATCTTACAATAGAATTTCAAATCTAATTTTCAGCATTGCTATTTCACTAGAAAAATTCATTGCTACTTTAAACAGAAAAAAAAATTTTTATTTACAACTTAAAAATATACTGAAATCAAAGAAACAATAAGTATCACGTATAAAAATTATTCATCTTTAGTAATATAATTGAAAACTAAATTTTATCTGGACACATTTATATTAAAATAATAAACTTTTAAAATAATTTGAAAATAAAGAATAAAAAATTTGAAAATAAAGAATTTTGTAAAAAATTTTAAGATTTTATAAGATTAATTTAGAAGAGATGTAGGAAAAATTTTCTAAATAATTTTATAAAAAAATTATTTTAAATTAAGATATGAGATGAAGAATGAAATAAGATTCGAAGAACAAAAACGAAACATGTGAAAAGGGGGGAAATAATCGAGATGAACTGAATCACAGGTATTGTGAAATCACCATTTGAAAAGTATTTTGGAGTAAAAATAATGGAAATATTTATACTTTTCTATAAAAAATATATTTTACGATAAAGTTTTTCGTTTTTGATAAACATTCTGACGTCACTTTTAAATCACATTTTGGATCATCGGATAGCCTGTATTCAATATCTAATTCCCACAGATATTTGATATGAAGTAGTCAAATAGATTTCTAGTTGGAGTAACTTAGCATTATGGATATTATTACTAATTAATATTGTGAAAAATCATTTTTTAAAATTTAAATATTAGGAAAAATAACTTTAAATTATCATCTCAAAACAAGGTTACAGTTTCAAATATATTATGATAAATTTTCTAAGCTGCGCATTTATGTTTATCATTATAAATGTCAAAATTAAAAAGAACGGCACTAATGCTGACTTCTTTTTAATATATCTGAGATCAATTTTTATTAATATACAATATTTAAAGGGAAAATAGATTGAAATTATTTACAAAATAATAATAATAATGGTACAACTACATAATCTAAAAAAATTTACATGATATTTACAAATTCTTGTGTAAAATTATTTAATTTGATGTTTTTAAACATTCGATATTAAATTAACTCATTCATTACTTTTTTTTATTTTTTAATTAGTTAATTTTAATCCGTTTTTCAAATTCATCCTCAAACTTTTATTAAGAAGATAATGTTTAGTTTTTTCGGTTATACATTTTAAATTACTAGTAATATTATTAACTTGATAATTTAGTAAGAGTATAACAATAATGATCTAAGTAAGTTTACACAAATATGAGTAGAAGTATATAACTAATCCAAAATAATTTTAATTAATGTGAGAGTTAATTAGCCAAAATCTAAAGTCTAACTTTTTGAAAGAATTTTGTGAGTTATATATATATATATATATATATATATATATATATATATATATATATATATATATATATATATATATATATATATATATTTTAAAAAAACAACGGCGGGCACTTGGGTGACTAACCCTTCGCCGCAACAAGGCCGGAAACTGCTACTCATTTGTCGTTACCCAGCGGGCACCTGTGAACCAAGTCACGGAGGCGAGTAGCATTACCCGCGTCATACCACCACAGACCCGTTTATAGGGCGGGCCACATTCATACATCAACACACAAGAAAGGACAGAGAAACACAGAGAGATAGTAACATCCATGCCCGAACCGGGATTCGAACCCGGGATCCACAGCACAAGAGTCAGGAACGCTAACCACTCAGCCATTGGTCGGCATATATATATATATATATATATATATATATATATATATATATATATATATATATATATATATATATATATATATATATATATATATATATATATATATATATATATATATATATATATATATATATATATATATATATATATATATATATATATATATATATATATATATATATATATATATATATATATATATATATATATATATATATATATATATATATATATATATATATATATATATATATATATATAAATTTCGTGTCATGATGTATATTCCCGATAAACTTCGAAACTACTGAACGGATTTTGATAAAATTTTGTAACCACTTATAATATGGTCCAACTTAAAAGATAGAATAGTTTTTATCTCTTAATTATTGATCTCAATATTTTTTATAAGACATTAGTGTTTATTTATTGGTTAGTTCTGTAAGTTCCTAATAGATGGCGGTTTAGCATCTAAGTTGCACAGGTATTCGGCAGATGGCGACGTGTTTATTTTTCTAGATTATACTATCTTCGAGAAAATTAACGTTCGCGCGCAAGCACGTGGTTAAATATAGAATTTACATATATTTTCATGATGCATAATCATACTATAACAATTTTTCGTGAATCATTTTCATTATTATGCTTTGTATTGTGTTATCATTGTGCAGTGTTCAGTTTGAATATTTTTAATATTATAAATAGTAAAATATAATTTTATTTATTACTGTTTTTCTCTACTAATTTTCATACCACCTCGAAAACATGTAAGTATTTCTTGATAGCCTTTTATTTTTTTTATTTTTATTTTATAATTTGATAATTATTAATTTATTCAGCAGTACATTTTGATCTAATTTATTTATTCAAATGATAAATTCTTTTAATTTTTTTTTTATTTCAATATAATGCCGCGGAAAAAATTTTTAGTTTTAATAATTTAAAATTGGAAAAATAATAGTTCGGCAATGTTATCTACCTCATTTATAACAATTTATTTTTAGACGTTTTTAATTTATACAGTATATTTTATAAGTATGTCACTGATTACAAACTATAATTTAATATAAGATGAATAAAATGTAAATTCAGAAAGTATATGTTGATTTGTGCTTAATTTCAAAATTTCGATACTTTACCTATTACTTTTAAATTTTTGCGAAACGTTTTATTTTTAATCTCATATGAATGAACTTATTTTAAATTTTTTTAGAAACTATTAATTTGATTGTATCCAAGAATTAGTAAAAAATTGATTCAATGTATTATAAAAACTCAGCCACTGCAACGCGTGGCTGAGTCAGCTTGTATATATATATATATACACACTGCTGGTCACCGGAAATGCAATACATCGAAAGAAACATGCAAATAACAGGAAATTTACTATACGCATTAGCGGAGATAAGATATGCAAATGATTAGATTTTCATGGCAGACGCTCATCACGAGCGCTTAGGCAACACCCCCTAAAGACTTTAAGGGGTGTTGGTATAGAGCACCACTTCAAAGCGTTATTTAAGGTTTGGAGATTTCGACAATTTCAAGTTTGGTAATTGTAATGTAATTTTTTTTTAATAAAAAAGGTCGATTATGCTACGTAGAAAACAGCGATAATTTTTATTATCAAGTATCCGAGCTCAACAGAGGAAGGATAGTGGCCTACCAAGATAGTGGATTATCTTTCAGGGAAGTCGGTAGTCGTGTTGAACGAAACCAAACGACTGTAATGCGATTATGTGATCGTTAGATGCAGAAGAGTACGACGGACCGACGTGTCTGATCGCATCCCCCTCAGTGCACCACTTCACATGATGACAGGCAAATTGTGCGCATGGAAGTGACAGATTACTCAGCTACATCAAGAACCGTAGCACAGCACATTTAGTCAGTAACGCATCATCCAGTGTCTGCGCGTACCATTCGATGCCCTTTACAGCAGAGTGGTCTATCCTCAATATGTCCATTGCTTCGTCTACCCTTGACGCAGAATCATAGACGTCTGCGGCGTCAACAGTGCGATGTAAGAAGAATGGACGGTAGAATAGCATGAAATTATCTTTACTGACGTGTCAGTCAGTTACTTCTGTTTGCAATACCGCGATGGTCGCATTCGAGTCTGGAGATACCATGGAGAGAGGATGCGGAACAGCTGCTTTATGCACTGCCATACTGATCCTGCCCCAGGTATTTTTGTATGGGGAAGTATTGGATATCACTCTAGCAGTCCTCTAGTGCTTATTGAACGGTAACTTTAAACAGCCAGCTCTAGATCTCCGAGGTGTTGGAGCCAGTTGTCCTTTTTTACCTTCAGGACTTGCCCACAGCCATATTTCAACAGCATAATGTGCGACCACACGTGGCACGCATTGCTCAAGGGTTTTTCGTCAATCGCCAGATTGAATTGCTTCTTTGGCCGACTCACTCTTCGGATATTGCACCGACAGAAAACATGAGATCCATGGTTGCTCAAAGATTAACCCAGATTTCATGCCCAACTGCCACACCAGATCAACTTCGGCAACACCGAGTCAACTTGATCTGCTGTACCCCAAGAACACAAATCTAAAGTGTAGGCGTGTGGCAACGGTAATCTCCAACAATTGCGGCTATACTGGCTACTCATTTTCGCAGGAACCACACTTCATAGAAGTCTATAAATTTAATCATTTGATACCTGGTTAATATGTTATTTATTTTATTGGCAGTTTACGATTTACCTTATAGACTTTTTAATTTAAAAGATAGACAATCTACACCTGAAAATATTTTAATTCTGCATTTTTTAATTGAAACTTGTTAAAACATCTCATGTATGCAAATAAATAAATGAATATATATATATAGTATATATATATATATATATATATATATATATGTGTGTGTGTGTGTGTATGTGTGTGTATGTATATATATGTGTATGTGATAGTGTATGTGTATATATATATAATAATAAGTAATTTTTAATTAAACATGATACACGTTTTAATTAAATTTTTTAAAAAAACTTGAGCTAATGAATTTATTAGGAAACCAAAGATAAAATATAGTTTTGTGATTTGAGCATGATAAAGTGAAAAATAGAAAAAAAACTACTAGAAATAAAGGAATTTATAATGAAACCAGGCAGCCGTCATATAAGTATGGTGAAGTGACAATTTATATATATTTTTCTTGGTATATTTAGCAAAAAAAGTTTATTTAATTTCACCTTCGATTATTTTACACATGGTATTTTATTCCCATTTATAATTATAAGAACTGTATTAAAACACAGAAATCAGAAGGAAAATGTGATACTGTCTTTAAATTTTATATACCTATAAATGAGGAAATTTATAAATTATTTGTAACTTTTTCATTTTTAAAAATTAAAAAACATTTTTTTTAAATAAATGAGCTGTACTCTTAAACTGAACTACAGATGTTCAATATTTATAGCTTGTGATTTACCGAATAAGATAAATCGCAAGCTAAATATGTATAGAGTTTTTAACTTAAATATAGAATTATAGAATTTTTAACTTAAAAAATAGATAATGTACATACACTAAATAACAAAAATTTTTAACTATGCAGTTTTTGTAATTGAAATTTATATTACATTCAAAGCTTATTAAGACAATTCATGTGTGCAAAAAACTTTTTATGCACTTTTTAATTTGAATCGATAAAAATTTTAATTTTGCTTTTGGAAAAAAATGAGAGATATTAATTTATAATTAAACCATGATAAAATTTCAAAAACAATTTATTTAGTATAATTAATTTTACCATGGCATTTTATCCGCATTTATATTTATCTGTATTAAAATACAAAAATCAGAAGAAAATGTAATAATAACAATCCATCCTTCTTTGGTAGTTACACATTATCTGGTCGACCATATCTGCGAAAAATTAAATGTTATTGATGCGATTTAGCACCATATAAAATGCAAATAAAGTTTTTACCTATTTGTATTTTACATGGCGCTAAGATATAAGCAAACTATTCACATATTTCGAAAAAATATTATTAAAATTTACAAAATTCTACGATTTATTCTTGAGGCGAAAATGGTCGACATATAATACATAAATGCCCATTCTTTTTTATTTTTATGTTAATCGCTTTTTGTTGGCACACAAGAAATAATAGTTATGTTAATAAGCAAATCGAAGAACATAGGGTTGCTAAAATGAAATCTGAACAACATTCACATTTTACATCGCCAAATTATTGCAACTACTTTCTTCACGTGCGCACACGTTACAACTTAAATCTGGAGCCGACCTTCAGGGCTCTATCTTGAGACACTAGTGGAAGAAAATAACCTATCTATTGAATATATTTTCCATCTGTTTACTATAGTTTGTATTTTCACTTTATTATTCCTCTCATTTAGCATTTGATAATATTTACTGGTTCACAATAAATGGCTTTTCTTAAGAAAATTTTGTGATAATCTTTAATAAACAATCTTGTTTGCCAATATTAAAAATATTTCTTTTACACGGCATTTACAGTAGAATTTTAGCATTTTCATATTTGTGAAAATTTGTGATTCATAATGTTTTACAACTATTTTAGGTGATTAAATAGTTTGATTCAAATACAATCTTAATGATCGAAAACTTAATTCAAAAAGTTCTAGAAATCTAAATAATATTTATGTATTCATATTTTAGATAATTTTAAATAACAGCAAGGAGTTAAAGAAAGCCTGGATTTATACTTTCTTGCATCCATGGCTTGGCTCAGGATTACTTACAAGGTAAATATTTCTAGATTCTGAATGTGTAATTAAATTAAATTTTATCAATTTTAAAACCACAAATAAACTCAAAATATGAAAAAATAAAGCGGAATATCTTATTCACTACATTTTACAAGAGAAACGTAACGAGAATATTCGGTTTGTGTGTAGTTAGCGCTTTATTTATTCAGCAGGTTTCTCTGATATTTATTTCTTCCAACTACTGAAAAATACATGCCCTTAAGTTATACAGGGTTTCCCAAATGGTCATGTCCAAACGTCATACATTTTTGTCAGGTCATGAGGAAGCACAATTACATAGGAAAGGGGGTCGGAAACGTGATCGTAATCCTCTAAAGGGTGATAAGCACTGGCGGAGGCAAGCGTGGGCAGTTGGATCATTCGAAACTTGGAGGTGGCAGAGAAAGGATTAACCAGTACAGCAATGCAGAATTGGCTGACATGCATTACGGGTATGGCGTGGTAGATGGCAATGGAATAACAGTGGTACACATATATCGACAACGTTCCCGAACCGACGTGTACCTGACCATAGACTGTTCGGAGAATTACATCGACGATTGCAGGAGGCAGGTTTGTTCAGGATCATGAGCCACATCGGCCGGTAACGTACAACAAGGACACCGAGCATCGAGAACGCTGGATTAGACGCAATTACACGGAATCAGCGTTGTGGAACGCGACCTAGGTGTCGGTCGCTCCTCCATTATGCGAATATTGCGGGAAGATCACCAACATGCGTACCACAAACAAATGTGCAGGCGTTAAGTGATGCGGATTATGTGTAGCATTCACAAGTTGGTATTTACAGGCAAGGATCACAGACCCACAATTTCCATCATGGACACTGTTCTCCGATGAAGCTACTTTTTCCCGGAATAGTGTCCTCAACCTGCACAATATGCATGTGTGGACAGGTGTAAATCCCCATGTCAGATGGTCTCACAACCACCAACACCGTTTCACCATTAACATCTGGGCTGGAATTACTGGTGACTTGCTCATTGGTCCATAGTTAATGCCTCGACGTCTCAACGGGGTTTTGTACGCCATTTTTTACGGAGGCAATTTTGAGCACTTACTTTGAGTTGTAGCTTTTTTCATTTCCATTTGTTACTGTTTTCTTGTAAAATAATAATTTTTTTACACCGTTTGTTATCTATTCTTTGTGTGACGGTCACGATGCAATTTTACTTTCACGATTGAGTTTCCGACCCCCCTTTCCTAAGTAATTCTGCTTCCTCATGACCTGACATAACCATGGGTGCCGTTTGGATATGACCTTTTGGGACACTTTGTATATTCCAATAAAATTCTAAGAAAAATGCGAAATTTACTATCAGTATTAAGTATTCTAAAATGGAGATGTTTTCTATGAACTTCAAAATCAATTTATTTAAGTTATATAATGTTGAATAATAATTTCTCAATAATTAAGATTACTTAGGCTAATAATTCTCATGATAATTTTGTAATATAGGTAAGTAATTTTTAGTTTTCAAAATGTTATTAAATATTTGAAAAAAACATCGGAAATATATTTTTAAAATATTAAGAATATCTTACTCAAATAAAATCATTATATATTTCCTATACAAATTTTTAGTGTTACTAAAAAGAAAAATTAAATTTTTAATTAATTTTCAAGATAATTATTCGTATTGAAAAAAATTCGTACTAGTTCCTTCAAGTATCATATACAATTCATTCAATATATTCTGATAATCTACCCCTCATTTTCTTTCTTTATTAATTTACTCAGATTTATACAATGTTTCAGTTATTTTCCGAACCTGAAAGCGAAAAAAAATTATAATTAAATGAAATATAATTTTAGTGTGAAACAACATTTAATAACTTTTTCTTCAAAAATTTTCTTGCTTTTCTTCTAATTTCCAATACTTAAATATATACATTCCACAGAACTTGCTAAGATAGAAATATGTTCATTGTCAAATTTAAAAACTTAGTTTTTTTTAAATTATAATAGATATTCATTATTTCTATAAAAGCGCCTGTCCAATATGTGTTCCTTATTTTACGTATAATTTATCAATTAATTATTCTTTTACTATTATTCATATATGCTGATGTTTGCCAGCATTTCATCATTGCAACTTACTAAATAAAAATTATTTAATTTGAATTATTTAAAATGACATTAAATCAATCTTAAAATTAATTCAATATGTAAATATTAAAATAACACATTATAGTTTTAATATTTACTTACATTGATTTGAAAATATATTTAATGTTATAATATTTTAAATTTCATCATCAAAATAGTGTTCTGGAATTCACGGATATATTAATATGTAAATCTAAGAAAGTTTGATGTTAGGAATCTGTTATTTGATATTTTAATAATAAATGAAGAAAAAATGTAAGATTTTCTTTCAATTTATTATAACAATGAAAGAATTGAAAGACAAATATTGTTTCCAACACAAAACTATTAAGAGAATACATCTGTCAAAAAAAAGCGACTTAAGACATGACTTAAAATATTGAGGAAGTTTAGTATAACACAGTAGTTTGGTATAACACATATGCACACAAAGTAGATATGTACTTCAGCGAAACAGAAAATTGTTTTTAACTGTCTTTCAACAATGCATTTTTAATTTTTTCATCACAGTTATGATGACAAATGGAGAAATAGACGAAAGTTATTGACACCAGCTTTTCATTTCAATATCTTGAAAGATTTTCAATTTGTTTTCAACAAGCAATCAAAGATTTTGTGTGACGTCCTCAAGCAACATGTAAAGGATGAATATATAGATATACTGCCATTTTGCACTCGATGTAGTCTAGATATAATTTGTGGTAAGTAAATTTATAGGAGTTTAGAATTCTTCCTAAATTATATGCTACAAAAATACAATTTTCTTTATCATTTTTTTAACGTTTCTACAATTTAAATAAAATTAAGTCACATTTTTAAGTAGCAGAAAATTTTCTTAATCGTTACTTTTTCTTTAAATGGAAAGATAGAATTTATTTTTAAAAATGCAAGAAATTAAAGATGATGAGCTAGTTTTGAATCATTGAAGATAATTATGAATGATTTTTCATTAATTTGAATACAACACAAAATTAATCATATGTAGTGAATGTAAATGACTTACAGTTAATTTATTCATAATAATTAAATTATAAAATTAAAAAATTATATATATAAATAATAATTTTGATTTTATAATTTACAAACACACACACACACACACACACACACACACACACACACACACACACACACATATATATATATATATATATATATATATATATATATATATATATATATATATATATATATATGATATATACATATATATATACATATATATATATATATATATATATATATATATATATATATATATATATATATATATATATATATATATATATATATATATATATATATATATATATATATATATATATATATATATATATATATATATATATAATGCAGATGGAATTCGTTGCCCCGAAATTACTATCTTCAAATAATCAAAGTTACTAAATTCCTTTCCTTTCTGGAGCTTGTCTTCTAAACTAAGCTAATCCTGAGGCACGAGAGCAAAAGTCGGCCAAGGCCTACAGAGCCCATATCTGTTTTCCTTACCGATGAGCCTGGAGTATGATGCATATGTCTCGGTAAGGTAATAAGCCTAATGCGAAACCATATTTATTTCCCATTAATGCTTGGTACTCAATTTATCGACCCACTGAAGCGATGAAAGGCTGAGTCGACCTCACCCAGCCCAAGTATTGAACCTCGGACTTGTGCACAACAAAGTTTCGGAACTTGTCTACTCAGTTGACATAAAATTTAGAGTCTATAGGAAACATGCACTTAAAATTCCTATCAATCTGAACGAGGCCACAGAATCAATTGACAGTTGTGAATTGTCCTGGAAATGAAATTACAGTGTTACATTACGTAACTTTATCTTGATAATTATCAGTAAATCTTATTTTCAATTGCTTTAATTAGAATGCAAAATAATACAAAAGAATTTGAGGAATAATACAGCTTAGTTTAAAGAAAGGCAATGTATCGAGACTCAGTTAGAATTTTAGCGAAATTTTCAGATTACAATGAAAACAAAATAAGTGATACAAAAAATCAAGCTAATCAAAATTCTTAAATATTCTTGAAAAAAAATAAGTGTACTGACTTTTCTGATATGAATTTCATTTTTGATAGATATACTGTGTTACATTAATATTATTCGCCTATCATTACAAATTAATATTGTTCGCCTATCATTCTTTAGACTGTCTAACTATTCTTGGCTATCTATAGCAAGTTAAGCAGTTAAGCATATCCCATTGTGCTCACCTTGGCCTAGTTGTTACACCAGTATGGTTCCCTCTTCCAAGCACTAAGTTGGGCTCTACCATTTAGATAGAAGCAGCTGGATGAAGTCTTCGTAATTTTGAGGAAAGGAGCAAGCGGAAGACCCCAATACTTGGTTTTACACCCCCAGAGGTATCATTTCCATTGGGGGACATTAAGATCACGATCAGTTTTAACGTGCTGCAGCCGCCATTAGCGAACACGATGAATCTTGTTTCAAGCCAGGATTCGAACTGACTACCTTCCGATAATGAGAAAGACATCCTAACCAAGCTTTCTACCTTCGAATAGTAGTAAAACTTGGCTTTTTCGAGTATAAGATCTCAGGTTCACTCCAGTCGTTGTTATACAACTTTGCTTTCTGCATGCATACCTGATGGGGTGGATGCTGGGGTCTTTTAACTTGTAACATATATGAGACTTACTTTTTTAAAAATATCTTCTCGAGAAAACAATATTTTATAACAGAGATTTATAACTGTTCATTAAGCAATATTAAAACACAAAAGTGTCTCAGAGATTTTGCACCATGATCACACACCCATAAGTGAAAAGGTCGATATTTGAATTGTTGAAGTTTATCTCCAAACTTCTATTATATACCAAAGGAATTAAAATATTATCTAAAAATATTCTACATGTGTAGATCCTATCAGCATGACAGAATTTAGCTGAATAAAACACGCGAACTTTCATATGCGAAAGTGGTGCTTTTTCTAACTAAGCTACCTGATTGCGAATAATATCACGTTAAATTTGATGTTATGAGAAATTTGCTTTTTCTAAAACATAAATAACATACCAGAGTAAAGTGAATAATGTCAAATATTATAATTTGCTTTATTTTAAAAACCCATTTACAAAAAAGTATTTAATTTTAAAAAATATAATTTTTTGCAAAAAGTACAGGCATTATTTTTATAAATTTAAATCACTTCTATTTACCTTTCTCTTACTATCATTGCTAATTAAGAAATCAGTGTTTCATTGATGATATAAAATGGTGTTTCTTTTAAGAATCAATTTTGGGTAAAGAGATGTACACTCAAACTCAAGGAGAAATTACTCCATATGCCCAGTCAGTCCATCTGTAAGTAGTTTAGATGCATTACTTAACGATACAGCTACTAGGTTGGGAAAAAGAAATCCATTATTTTTTTCGGTAGATGGCAGCAGTGATCGTTATCTCATAAAATATTGATCAAACTATTTCAAATTTATGCTTTTGTCAAGATGACATTTTACATTAAAAATATTCTTTTGCTGTTTTTTGTTTGGTACATTCAGTTAAGAGTTACAGGGTGTTAAAAATGCAAATCAACAAAGAGAAAATTTGGTACATTTTACAGTTTTTCTTTGATAAAGGCGAAAAAGCAAGCCTGGGGATTGACATTGTGAATGGTGTTTATGGTGCCCATATTGTTACAGCAAATTACGTACAATTTTAAATGTTGTCGATTGCGTTCAAGCATTTTTATGTTAAAGACTGTACCTCGCACAGGTAGGCCCATCGTCGAAAATGTCGATAAAATCACAGAAATAATCGAGGTTGACCGACATGTTTCTAATCGTAGCATCATCCAGAAGCTAAAGATTGCTTGAACCATTTGCGCAAAGTTGAATTCAAAAAAAGCTTGATGATTGAGTGCCATACTAATTAACATCAATAAACATGATGGATTGAATTTCCATCTGCGAAGCATTGGCCAACCAGAATGAAACGACCCATTTCTTAAGGGGTTGGTGACTGCAGATGAAAATTGAATGACATAACGACAATATTGTATGAAAACTATCGTGATCAAAGCGCAGTGAAGCTGCTCAAACAATTGAAAAACCAGGACTAACGGTAAGGAAGGTTTTACTGTGTATTTGGTGGTACTGGCAAGGAATAATTTATGAGTTGCTTCCGTATGACCAAATACTAACTTCAGATCTTTACTGTCTACAAGTGGACCGTTTAATGATAGCGATTAACCAGAAACAGCCAGAATTGGCCAAAAGAAGAGGTTTTGTGTTCCATCAGGACAAAGCCAGGCCAGACACATCTGTAGTGACTTGCCAGAAACTTTGGGAGCTTGGTTGGGAAGTTTTAATGTCTTCACCATATTGTCCGGACCTGGAACCTAGCGATTACCACCTTTTTCTCGCATTGCAAAACTTCCTGAGTGATAAGAAATTGGGATCAAGAGAAGATTGTGAAAATCGACTGATAGAGTTTTTCGCTAATAAGGACGAAGACTTCTATGACAAAGGCTTTTGAATTTACCTTTAAAATGGCAACAAATTATACAAAAAAAGTGCATATTTGATCCAAATCGGGAATCCGAAACATGTTAAATAAAGTATTGATTTTCACGCCAAAATAATGAATTTCTTTTTCCTCAACCTCTTATTAAAATAGTGTATATTATCTAGCTAAAAATATTTGAACAACTTCAATTCCTCAAACATACAATGAAATCAATGAATAATTACTTCCGGTACTTCAAAAAAAATACTTTTATTTCAATGTTGGTTTAGACAAGATTGGAATTAGAAAGCAATATTATATACATAAAAATCAAACAAAGGCAAAAATATTTGTGCTCATGTCATTTTTCATGATAGTTTTGAATAATTTGTGTTCAAGAATGAATTTATGCCGCTATAAATTTATGCTTCAACTTTATACTGGGAAACAATATAAAAAGTTTCGCCATAAAGTCTAGTGACTTATTTCTATCAATCATTCGAGCAGTTTTCAATGCTGGATACATATGCGTGGGAAATTCTTTCTGTTATAATTTTGAATAAAGGTGAAAAAAAAATTTGATAAAAAATAATATGAAAAAAAAATTTCTCATTTTTTTTATTGTAATCATATTTAGTACCTGATTGGTAATACAAATGAGTATAATCTATGAAACTATGAGCTTTATTTCAAAAATTAAAAATACAATTCGTTCTCATAATTTTTGCTTATAATATTCATAACGCTTATTTAAATTTAATGTGATTCCCAGAAAAAATTTCCCACGCATATGTATCCAGCATTGAAATTATTTTTAATTAATTATTTTTACTAAAATTGTCCAGGTCCGGACAATTTTAGTAAAAATATTATGTAATTAAATAATAAATGCTGTTGTGATATTGATAAAAGTGGATGCTGCAGGAAAAATAGTACATTTTCTATATGAATGAAATCTTAGAATATATTGAATGACGTTTGAGGGTTCGTGCTGGTTGAAAGTCGATAAAAATTCTCTTAAAAATTCTTTTATTCGTTGCAAATTCAGCAAGATACAGGAAATTTCAGTAGTAGAAATCACATTTACACGGCTAAAATTCAGTTAACATAAAAGCAAACAACTTTCAATCACAGAAGTTTTTAATACCTCAGGCAGATTGCTTCTATGCACTTAACTAGTATTCAAGATTGATCGTTTTTATTAACACTTCTGTGACGGGCGGCGGTGTTTATAGCAGGGTGGAAATCTATGAGTTTCACTAAGTTTCTGGTAGGTTCTATGCTATCTCGCTTAATATTGGTCCTATAACTTCAATGATGGATTTTTCCAAAAGTATCTGTTTCTCGTCAAATAGTCAAAAATCCAGCCAAAAGACACCAAATCGCTAATAATTTTGCCAAAAGACTGCCAAGACACCAGATTATTAGAAATGCCAATTTTAACATAGAATACGCCTAAATTACGCAATTTTTGCCCTGAATCTGAGTATTTCTTATCTCTCTGAGATATTTTAAGACAAATATAAATAGTGTTTATCAATATGTAACAATATATTTTCTTTCATAATTTCGTAATCAGTTGTACAGTGTAACTTCTTTTAAAAAATACCTAAAAGTATTGTGAAAACTGAAACGTGTATCATCACTGATACAGTGAAATATATATTTGTTACTTTTAGGAAGTAACAAATATATATTTCACTTCAGTTCTTCAAGCATGAAATATTTTAAATTCCGGAGAGTTAACTTATCCAATTTCATAAACCTTTTTTATTAATAAACAATTATAAAAAGTATAACGAGTACACAATTTCAATTTCACATCTGAAGGTTTAAAACAAGAGAAAAACCAAAGCTAAAAAATTTTTTAAATATCTGGAATTGGGTCAAGAAGTTATTCATTATCTATCGTTTGTAATTACATTGATAACTCAATGTAATTACAAACGGTATGTTTCGAGTAAATAAAAAGTACATTTAATGTACCCATTTATTTACTCGAAACATAGAAAATATTATTTAAATACAAAATTCGTTTATTATAATTTTCACAAAATGTTTATAAAAACAATTAATATATAATTTCTAAGTAATTTTCCTAATTTAATAATTTTTTATTCAAAATTATCGATAGACTTTAAATAAATGCACTAAGTACATTTTACTCAAAGTCATCTAATGTGCTGAAGTCTATAAGAGAATTAGTTTTGAATTATATTGATCAAATATGAAGTTAAAACTTATCTTTTATAACTTTTTATTATTTATTTAAAACAGGAAATTTTTCTTCATTTCGACGTGATACAAATTTGAAATATGGTATCAATTAAAAGAAAATCGCAATCGAAGATTGTCAAAAAACTACATTTTTTAAATTAAAACCAAATTTTGAACCTTAGTTATGTTTAAAGAGGAATCTTATCAATGCTCATGATGTTAAGTAAAATTCTGTTTAAATTGTAGATTAACGAATTTAATCTTTGAGCGAACTGTGAGACCATGGCTTTGGTTTGATTCATCATATTTCCTATTTCCTTCTGCTCGGAAGTATTTTAATACCGCTAAGATGCTACATGACTTAACGGAACAGGTATGTACTTCATGTATTCATATTAATTTAGAAAGAAATTAATACTGAATTTTGATTCTTAGCTATGCGTGATAAGGGAAGAAAAGGAAAGAAAAAAATTGTAAAAGATTTCTTTCTTTTTTTAATTTAGAATTGAATGAATTAATATAACAAAAGAAAGTGTTTTGTTGTTTCTAATTCTAAATGGTGTAGCTTTGCTACACCATCCCCATGAAACCAAAAATTTCAGAAAAACCTAAAAACAGTGGTTTGAGAAGGCAGCAGCTTCGATTGATTCGAGAACCTGGGCCAGCAAAGGTAGAAGAATGTCTTAGTCTCATCTGCCTGCTTTTTTCTAGCAGGACATAGTGGAATGGTCTTCAAGCCTAGGGTGGCCCTACCAGGAATAAACTTCCGACATATTTCGACCTTTCCGCCCAGGAACATGATGAGGGGGCAAGTAAGACTTTGGAGGAATAGAAAGTGTAGATAAGCAAATAGTCAATTTTTTAATTTTGTCAGTAATTTTGCACATACATAATATCAGCCTTATTAACATATTTTAAAATGTGCAATCATATCCTTGTGGTATATACTGTTAAATATATATTGAAAAGATTAAAAACATTTACAAATATTTTGCAGTTTTTGTTTTAATTAACTAAAGAATATTTCTTTGTTTAAATTCTGCCAACTGAAACTTTCTTTTAATGTTCTCAATGATGAATTTTTTCCCCATTAATTGTATGAAAGCTAAAAATATTAGATACTCAAAGAAATTCTGTTTTGAATGTAAAAATTAAATACACATTAGTAAAGAATTATGTTTCATTTTGAGAAAAGATGTGTGATCGATTTCATTAGAAGAAAAGATAACAAATAATGTTAACGTACAATAACCTACTGAGATGCATTCGGGAAATAAATTTGCTACCATTGACCAACTGACCATCCCGATGAACCAAGGGGTTGCTGTTGTTTCACCAGCATTCTTCTCTGTACCTACCCTGCAGCTAGATAGAAGCAGCCGGGTGGAGTCTTCATGATTTGGAAGCAGGGACAAAGCCGTAGGCCCCCAATACTTACCCTGCTACAACTGAGATATCATTTCAGCTGGAGTACGTTGCGAACACGCCCATTTTTTAACACTGCTTGATGAACCAATGGGTTACCAACAATGTGTCTCAAACTATTGTTCAGTGAACGTGGCTATGTCTGGGCCACTGAATCAGAGTGCTGTTTCATGCATTTATGTTCACCGCTGTTCATCTGAAAGCTTAAATTTTTTTGTGAGTACTGCAACAGAACATTCACTGAGTGGTAACAGGTAGCTTTTTTCCATGGATCACGTTTTATGCTCCATTGGACTGATTGATGTTGGCGTATACGATGTGAGATCTCTGAAGGCAAATACCATGCAATCACTTCCGGAACAGTCCAGGCTGGAGCCGGTAGCATAATGGTACGAATAATGTTTTCTTTTGATTCTCTGGGTTCACTCATCATTGTAAAGGGCATTATTGATGGATCAATACCTGTAATCTGTCCTTGCGTACCATGTCTATACCTATTGGCGTATTGTTTTTCCTCAGGATGATGGCAGCTACCAGCTGAAGAATGCGAGGTGTCATACAATCTGCCAATGTACACGCATGGTTCTAAAAGCACCAGAATGAGTTTACTGTTCTCCCCTAATCATCAAACTCACCTGACTTAAGCCCAATTGAGAACTTGTGGAGCTATCTTGATTGGTTTGTTCGTGTATGATGTAACGTAGAGTAGCTATCCATGACTCTGGAGTCGGAATAGCTCAACATTCCAGAGAAGAGATTCATGAACAAAATGTTTTTTATGAAACTACTTTTACGTTTCTGATACGGCAATGAACTATTTCTGAAATGCATCCCTGAACTTCACGCTGCATCTGGAGTGTTTGTCCAAGGTTTAACACATACCTATGCTATGATTAGACAGTCTTATCTTTAGAATATACCCCGGTGTCGTTCCTTCCAGAGTGCAACTGTTAATTACACTCGTGTACATAAATTAAGGATAATGCAAGTTCAGGCAAAGAAAAGACAGAAGCAAAACGAGTGTGATTTATTTGTAAAATCTATTTATTAAACAAAAGGTAAAGAGCAAAAAAGATCCTATACGTTTGGCGTCATTAATAAAAATTGCAATTTTTACTCCCTGGAGCAAATTTCAAAAAATAACTTATTTACAAAAACCAACATAACATGGTTAGTATGAAGGTTAATACATAGTATGCCCTCCAGACAATGCAATACAGGCCGTACAACGTCTAGGCATGCTGAGTATCAAATTATCGATCTAATCTTGGGGAATATTACATCACTCACATCAATCAATGCTCTCTGAAATTCCGGTAGACACATGTGAGGGGGTTGACGGGCTGCAATTCGTCGACCAAGTATGCCCCACACATGCTCTATTGTATTTAAGTCCAGTGAGTATGCTGGCCAGTCCATACAGGTGATATCCTCCGATTGAAGGTATTCGTCTACAATGTTTGCACGGGGAGGACGGGCGTTGTCATCTATAAACAGAAATTCGGCACCCATTGCGCCCCGAAACAAACGTACATGTTGTTCCAGAATGACATCCCGATAGATGTGAACTGTCATGGTTATATTCTGAACATGCAGGTTATTTCAGGAACCCAGAATAATTTCTCCCCAAGCGAGCAATCCCGCACCATCGTAATGTCGTTCAATGGTGTTCTCTTGTAGGTAACGTGTACCTGGTCCTCTCCATATGAATGTCCGCTGAGAATCAGACTGAAAGGTAAACCTAGACTCGTCGTAAAACGTTACACAAGACCATTTTCGCAGTGTCCATAAGGCATGCTCTCTACTCCAGGCTAACCGCAGGCGACACTGAATTGCGGTAAGTGGAACACATCTGACAGCCCTACGAGCATATAGATCAATGTGCCCTAAGTGTCTATACACGGTCTGCCTTGAAACTGTCATATAGGTAGCTGAAGAGAGCTGACGAGACAAGTCTGATGCTGAGCTCCATCTGTTTCTCTTGGCAGTAGCTGCCAAATACCAGTCCTCATTCGGCGTTGTAACTTGGGGTCGACCTGTGCTGCACGTGAAACATCATTCAAATGCTTCCTTTGAGCCATAACTATACAGTTATTGCACTGAAAGGCTTTTAAAGCGCTTGTGTACTATTTTACTTCTTTGCAACCATTGCTTATATACCCCTCCCTTACACTTTCGTCATTGTGACGTGCTATCGGCGCCATCAGGTAGTTTCTTGTAATTTGCATATTATTCTTCAAGATGTGTGTGATAATTCTACGCGTGAAATTTTCATTTCAGAGTTCAATTTCTATGTGATTTTAAATTATTCTTAATTTATGAACATGAGTGTACTTAGATATTGCTTGGGTAAAACAGTATCGAAATAATTTTGTTTTCGTAATTATAATAACGAATCATATTAGAAATGTGTCCATGAGCTTTAATATGCAATTGGAATGTTTCCCCAAAATATAATACACCCACATGAAGCGATTAACAAGCGATAATTTCTAGAACTATATCCTACAAATAATTTCCTTTCAAGATCTGATTGATTTATTCTGCACGATGAAAATCCTTGCCTCTCAAAGAATATTCTAAAACATAAATTACAGAGTGGTTGTTTCTTAACCTATTCCACCATAGGCAGTTGGCTTGTATTTATAATCTCTCATGAATTACTTTTAAATTAATGGTTAATTATATGTGTAACATGAAAAGCATGTGTTTTTGAATATTTTAATAAAAATAAATAAGTGTTCAAGTGTTTCTTTTGAGAGGGCAAAAGTCACTTGGCTGATTCAATAAAAAAGTATCAATACATATCATATCGAAATATAACAAATTTGATATCAAAATATCTTATACAGATTCATTCAATGTTACACACGCAGTGTTGTTTGCAATGTATGTAGTTATGATATTGTAAAGTATATTTTTAAAAACATTACTTTATTAATGAGATATGTTTATATTTAATTTATGAGACGGATAAAATATATTATACCTCTCATTAATTGAATATTATTTAATTAATGAAAGGGATAATATATTTTTTAAAGAAAGTTTTATTGTAAAAAGATTTTTCCTAAATTTAAATTTACTTAAAATTTTTCTAAAGACATTTCCTTACTATTCTTTGAAAGGAATTAATGATACCAATGTTATTTATTGATTTAATTTTTAAATGATTTATCGAGTTATAAGCACATTAAAAACTAATATGTTATGTCTTGTTAAATGATAAAAAGAATCAGACTAAATTTGTTTTTGAAAATTTTTATATAAATATAAAATACAGTACTTTATTTCCTTCATTGAGATCATTGCTGAAAGAATGAAAGGAAAATTGGAAAAAAGACAATCTGATGCAATAGTCATTGAAAATAAGACTGAAGATGAAAATGAAAACTACAGGAGAAAGAAGAGAGCTTTACTGGACATTCTTCTAGATGAACACATTGAAAATAATTCTATTTCAGCAATGGAAATTCGTGAAGAAGTAGACACGTTTACGTTCGAAGTAAGTTCACCATTTCTAGTTCAGGTAATATCTGTAAGCAAGTTGTTGCATTCTTAATCATTTTGAATAATTAATTTTTTAGGGTCACGACACTACGGCCTCTTCTATGAGCTGGACACTGTGGTTAATCGGACTCCATCCATGGGTGCAAGAAAGAATCCATGCCGAATTAGATTTAATCTTCCAAGATGACGAAAGAGAGGTGACCGTTGACGATTTGAAAGAAATGAAATACTTAGAATGTGTAATAAAAGTAAATATTTGTTTTTCATCTCTTTTGATACTGTTATTTTTCATTTCCAAGCGATTTGATGTCAGAAATAATAAGGAATATCTGGGAATAAGTCATATTGGAGATATTTAAAAATATCGAATGAAACCCAAAATATATTTTTAAAAAAATTATTTTATCATAGTACAAACTAAACAAAAAAAGTACAATCGCAATGCTTAGAAAAGACATAACAACTTTGATTTCATATTTAGATAACAGAATATTTTATTAAGTAATATTTTCATATTTTCTAGAGTTATTTAGAGTATTATATGTTTTGAAATGAATGAAATGGTATGAAAATATTTCATACTTAATAAGAATGCAATGTCTAATCATCGAATAAAAGTTACATAACTAGAAATAATCATATAAATAAAAAAGATAAGAATTTATTTAATCCATTGAGACATTACACAATATCTAATTCGTTTGTTTGAATAATAAAATGTTTTCTAAAATGTGCTGCATTTAATCTAAAATGCAGTGCATACGTAGAACATACATAAGGGATTCAATTTGTCCTTACTACACTGTTGGCCACCCAAATTGCAACACCAAGAAAGACAAGAGATATCACAACAAAATTTATTTTGTAGATAACCAAGTATCTAATGATTACATTTACAGACTTCTGTGAAGTGTGGTTCCTGCCAAAATCAAAAGCCAATGTAGCCGCCATCGTTTGAGATCGCCGCTGCTACATGTCTCGGCATTGATTCAAAGAGACTTAGAATGTGTTTTTGAGATACAGTAGACCAAGCAGTTTCCACACGTTGCCTAAGTTGATCTGGTGTGGCAGTTGGGAATGTAATCTGGGTCAATCTTTGAATAACCATGGAACACATGTTTACTAACGGCGAAAGGTCAGGAGAGACTGCTGGTTGGGAAAGCAATTCAATCTAACGATTGACGAAGAACCTTTGAACTATGCGTGCCACGTGTGGTCGTACATTATCCAGTTGAAATATGGCTGTAGGCAAGCGCTGAATGTAAGAAAGGACAACTGGCTCCAACACCTTGGAGATTTAGCGCTGGCTGTTTAAAGTTAAAAGCAGTGCATACTAGAGAAGTGCGAGAATGATTTCCAATATCAACCCTTACCATGATACCCAGTGCAGGACCAGTGTGGAAGTGCATAACGCAGCTGTTCAGCATCCTATCTCCAAGGTGTCTCCAGACTCGAATACCCTCGTGGTGTTGAAGACAGAAGCGTGTCTCGTTAGTAAAGACAATTTCATTCCATTCTGCCGTCCACACCCTTCGTTCATTGCGCCATTGGCGGCGAAGACGTCTGTAGCTCTGCGTCAAGGGTAGACGAAGCAAGGGACGTCTGGCGGACAGACCACTCTGCAGTAAACGGCTTTGAATTGTACATGCAATCACAGGACAATGCGTTACAGACTGAATGTGATGTACTATGGTTCGTGATGTTGCTGAGCGATCCGTCACTGGCATGCACACAATTTGCCTGTCATCTCGTGAAGTGGTGTGCTGAGGTGAATGCGATCGGCCACGTCGGTTCGTCTTATCCTCCTGCATCCAATGATCACATATCCGCATTACAGTTGTTTGGCTTCGTCTGACACGATTACCGATTTTCGTAAAAGGTAATCCACAATCTCGGTGGGCCACTATCCTTCCTCTGTTGACTTCAGATACTTGATAAAGAAATCATCGCTGTTTTCTAGAAGTCACAATTAATCATTTTTTTTTTCGTTTTTCCAAAAAATCACAAGAAAAACATAAATGCCGAACTTGAAATCGTCGATATATCCAAGCCTTAAATAGAGCTTTTAAGTTGCGGCACAGGCGCGTGTGATGTGTGTCTGCCGTGAAATTCTAATCATTTTCAAACCTCACCTCCACTAATGCATGTTGTTATTTGCGTGCTTCCTTGAGGGTGTTGCATTTACGTTTACCAGCAGTGTATTTGGTCATCTATCTAGTACACAGATTTGGTCAAGTTTAACTGATTCCATAAATCAATTAGTTTAGTTTCTCAAATCATTTTTTTACGTACGTCAATTTCAATTGTTCTCATTTTATTTTCTGGTGCTTGTGTGAAGACAACTGAAAAGTATTATTAGACTGTATGCTCAGATAGTTATCAAGCCTGTACCCTCGATATTTATGGAAATTTGATGAAATATAAATCTATATTTTTTTTATATTTACCATTTTTTTTCTAATAAAATATCTTAGATCAGTGATTCTCAACCTGTGGGGTGCACCCCCTAGTTGCACGTGAGCACACTAATGGGGGCGAGCATATCCAAGAAAATATGTTAGTTAAAAAATTGATTAAATGACTGAAAGGAAAGCACACGCACACAGATTCAAAACAAAATACATTTCGGCATATTTAATAATTAACTTATTAAATTAAAACAACTTATGAAATCAAAACTTATACTAAATAAAAACAAATATAATAATTATTAGCGATTTTTCCTTGGACCTGTATTACGGAGCAATGTTAAATTAAAACAACTTATTAAGTCAAAACTTACTAAATTGCAAACATATTTAATAATTATTAGTGCCTTTATTGGGCCTGTCTTGCAGGTCAAAGTTTTTCGAAGGGGGGTTTATTATTAGAAATAGACACTTTCAATTCTTTTTCTATATTTAGCTGAGATCTCAATTTTGTCTTCAAAGAAGCCACCGCAGAAAATCCAGTTTCACAAAGGTAGGACGTTGAAAATGGTAGTAGAATGCGAAATGCCCTTTTTTTTAATGCACAAAACTCATCATCTACTCCTGCCCAAAATAAGAGTGATTTATTACTAAACAGTCTTTGGTTTCGCCGCTTGCTGTGAAGCCTATGTAGATTTCTTCTTCTTCAATTGAGAGTCCTTCGAGAGTATTTTGAAATGGATCCCTAACCCACTTGTAACTTGATACCAGTTTGTCGTCAGCAAGAAAGTACTTTTTAAAATTCTTTGTCGGCATTGCTAAATGATTGTCAATGCTTACAAAAACAACTTTTATGTGTTGTTCTTCAGCCTCTAATAAGCGCTTCTAAATGTCGTTTAAGTTTATTAAGTTTCATGCTGTGTGCCGCCAGCATTTTGGAGCAAATGATTCACAGAGGTCTTTTTTCTTCATTTACTTCAGTACTAGTGAACCCAAGGTTTAAATATATTTGAGAATTTGTAAAGTTTAAAATTAAGGTCGTGCGTAGGTTTAGTACCAAAATAATCAAAATATATTATAATTGTATACAGTTTCTTTTTTGTATGCGACCGGGAAGAGGGGTGCGATGAAAATTATGATTAAAAATGGGCCGTGATTACTGAAAGATTGAGAAATACTGTCTTAAATAATTATTATTGAGATTTCTTTTGTAACTTAAAATTTGCTATTTATTTTCAATATCTAAGAGTATCAATTTTAACTCTTCTATTCAAATTTTGTACATCTATTATGTATAATGTATGTATATATATTCATTTTTATATTCAATATACCATCCAATTATTTCGTTAATAATTTAAAAGCAAATGAAAATACAATAATAAAATATTTTATTTCAGGAGTCTTTAAGATTGTATCCTTCCGTACCAGCTTATGGTCGTGAACTAAGAGAGGACATTGTGTTGCGTAAGAAAATTTAAATTTATTAAACTGATTGTTTTATTACAGGATTGAGCTCATTTAAAAATGGATCCAGTCATGTTAGATACTAATGCTATTAAAATTATTTGTTGTATTTAAATGGGATTATTATACGTCTAAATGTATTTTATAGTTTGATCTCGAATATTGAGGATGTGATTATTTTATAATATTAAATTGAATAATTATTTCCGTAGCGTTTCCAAATATTAAGTAATCTATCCTATTTTTATTTGCTTTTTATGTGTTTGAAATTACATTTTGCCATTAAATTTATTAGAAAATAACTTAGGTATTTTTAAACTTCAAGATTTGTTTTTGAGGAGAGATATATTTCTCCTATTCGCAATGTTTCATGTTGTAGATTACTATTTAGATTTAATTTAGAGATTAAAATATAATCAAATGCATATATTATAAAAACAAAAACAAAATTAGATAATTTAATAATTCGAGTACAGAATTCTTACCAAAGTGCATACCGACTATAATATAAGAGAGAAATGAACGGAACTGTATATATGCATTTGACGTTACTTATATGCGATTGCTGTTTTCCGAAGCACACCCTAATGCTGTTCAAGTTAAATTTCATGCTTCCGGAAATCTACTTGAATTCAGTAGCATCCGGAAATACTATATCGTGTAATGATTTTAATTTGTACTCATATAGGTCAGTAAAAGCCTTAATATACTTCTTGAACTGATGAATCAGACGCTTTTTAGACTTTTGTTGTTTCACGGCTGTGCAATAGCTCCAGAATGAATATTTTGTCATAAACTGCATAATATTTTAAACGAGGATAAGCCCGCCACTTCATAAGCAATTATCTAAATAAAATATTCTTCTAAAGCCTGCTCAAGTTTCAGAACCACTGACTGTGATGAGTTATTTTGAATTCTTCCAGTGCGAAAACCTCTCCCAGTGAAATAATATTGGAGTTAATTCTCGATATTTTAAAAGTTTTTTTAAAAAAAAAAAACACTTGCTTTGATTTCAATAGTTTATAACCAATATCAAATGTCTAATGTGAATGCTTCCAAGATTTTTGTTAAATATTTGATCATCACACGCAAGGATAAGTAGGAGAACCGATTCTCTGAAACATTTACTTCGACAGCGTTGTCTCACACACCTGGCCGGAGCACACACAAATTATTTGTTTTTCAGATGACATACTCCTAATCACAAGAGATAAAACCAGAGCAGAATTAAAACACCACAGCAATGAATCCCTACAGATTTTCTCAAATCTTTGCAACGCTCTTTAACTCACTATCTCACCACAAAAGTCACAAGCAAAGATAATTCATAAAAAATCCAGGACTCTAAAATCCAACCCAAAAATAATGCTTAATGGCAGTAGCCTAAGACATACTAAATCACTCAACCACCTCGGGGTCACAATAGACAATAAGCTCTCCTTCTTACAACACATCCGAAACTTAAAGACAAAAGTCCTCCTCATCTCCTAAAGAATAGGATGTATAATGGGTTGTGACTAGGGCCTTCGAGGCTAACTCCTCAAAATCATTTACACCACCATTATTCAACGGATTATCCTTTATGCAGCCTCATTCTGGGCATTCCCTTATATATATATATATATATATATATATATATATATATATATATATATATATATATATATATATATATATATATATATATATATATATATATATATATATATATATATATATATATATATATATATATATATATATTTATTTATTTATTTATTTATAACAACACGAAAGATAAAATTACTCTCCAGTCTACAACACCTCTTCACCCTCCAAATCACAAGGACATACCGAACCACGCCATCAATCAGTCTCACTATTCTCTCTGGCATTCCTCCACTCCACCTCCAACTTAAATACGAAGCTTTAAAGACAGCAATCCTCAAACTTAACGAACCAGTGAACATTGATAGAGAAATTCTTCATCCAGATTAAATAGAGGACAAGGCCCATAAGGATCTGATTCACCCAGGTAAACACCATATAGGCATCAAAGTGATTATCAACAAAAATTCAATCTTACAGCCTACTCCCAACCACCCCAACTATTACACAGACGGGTCAAAATTAGATGAATCAACTGGAGCAGCTTTTGTTTTACTAATCAATGACAGCATCATCACGACAAATAAATTCTTACTAAATCCAAGGAATACAGTATTCCAGGCTGAGGCTGTCACCATGCTTGAAACCATAAAGCACGCCTTAAACTCCAAATACCCAAAATCAACAATCTGGTCAGACAGCCAATTTACCCTTCTAGCCATAAACAACCTCTTACATTGTTCCTCCCTTATTCAACCAATTCCATCACTGATAACCGATGCAGCAAATTCATGTAAATTCACTATCATCTGGACCAGAGCTCACATTGGCATCCAAGGCAATGAGCAGCTGACGCAGCTGCGAAAGAAACAACCAGACTTCCAACAGATGAACAATGTCACCTTGCATGGTAGCAATCATCAATAAAACACAACCTTAAATCTTAAAAATTAGCCTCATGGCAAACAGCATGGACAATAGCACACCACAGGGAAGAACAACTAACAAAATAATTCCAAAAGTCTCCGAGCCACACCTACTGGATAACCCGTATGTAAATTGCTTCGTAACAGATCATGGTCCATTCCCAATTTACTTTAAAAAATAAATCGAACATCTTCATCTCTCTGTCTCTGTGGCAAAGAAGGCCATCCTTTCCACTACATTACAGGATGCAGCTACACCGCACAGCATCGTCTCAAATGCCCTCAAAATCTTAACTACATCGATTTTCTTCGATTCTGTCTTCGTTCAACTCCCCACAAAAGTAACACATACGCTAAGCTCCTCACAGAAAAAGGTCTCGATCCGTGAAAGGATAGGAATCCTCTTTCTATCAGCTCGCCAGACGATTCATCAGACTCAGACTTTTAACCTCCTATGTTTAAACAAACTTGAACTTTTAGTTAGAGACTTCATAACTGAAATGACTGTTTTTTCCCTTCCAATCACAGAATCAAGGACTTTGCAGCCATACAATAGTTTCATTCTCCATTTGTATATAACTTTTCATTGTCTCATTTACTTATACTTTTTTAAAAATTCCTATCTTTAAATATTTTTTTTAAATTTCAATCATTCATCCTTATGTTGTCATCCCTGCCTGATATAGAACTGTAATGTTTTGGACATTGCGAGATCCAATACATGGCTTTAAGGCCCCACCACTGTAAATCCTTCATTTTCAACAGCATGCTGGGTGACGGCACAGTTTGGGGACAACCTTTTAACACCTGGAAGGTGCTGCTTGCTCAAGATGGTGAGAGTGGACTAAACCCGATAACCGATTGGTACAGAACGGGGTTCACTCCCATCTCTTATGTATGTATGTTCATTGCCATCTCTGTCTCTGTTTGCCGAGTTTCGTCACTTTTTGGCTATTCGTTCTTGGTGTTGCATTTTCAATATCCGACAGTGTATCATGAAAGTGGTTACTTACATTATTTCTATCAACTTTTCGTAAGCATATAATTTGAGCAATCGTATTTTTATTGGTATCAATTAGACTTAAGAAGTCAAACGCTTTTCTTATCAACGCAATCAGTCTTTCAATATAATTCAGAAAAACTAAAGTATCACCGTTCTTAAGTTTTTTTAAACAATTGTCATCGTTCAAGAACTATAAACCTTTAAGTGCATCTGTTTTATGGAAGTAATCAACTTAAGAGTTAGAAAATAATTTTTAAGAATTTATTTATGCTTTAATATTAACTGGCTTTTTATCATAAAACTTATTGAAAAATAGTTACACATTAAGTTTTACAGTATCAAAGAAATATCGACATTAATTTTTAAAAAAATATCTTGGAATAATAATCTAAATATCAAACATAGAGGGTTATTTAATGGTGCGAAATAATACAATTAATTTAAAAAAACTAACGTATTTGGTGGAAGCTAATAATTTTTATATTTACTCACTGTAGATCAAGTATCAAATGAGTCACTTATATATATTAATATTTAAAAATAGAATGCAAGATTTTTATCCTAATTTTTGTGTGTGGTTGGCATTTGAAACATTGGAACAAGATAAAGAATTTATATGATTGGGAAGATAAACTGAGATTCGAAATTTTTAGATTATTTCCAAGATTCCATGATTCAGTGATTTTGAAATGCCAAATGTTATTCTAAGTATAAGTATTCCATAAATCATCCCATGCAGTAACTATAAATGGTGAAAAAAATACCATTTAATAAATATTCTACATTATGTAAGCAGGTAATTTATAATCACTCCGTTAAATATTTCCTATTTAATAAATATTGATCTCAAAGTATAGTTTGCTCTTCTTTTTGAACAGCTGGGGGATATGTTGTTCCAGCCGGATCAACTTGTGGCGTTTTTACTTATCGACTTCATAGGGATCCAAAAGTGTACCCAAATCCGGAGAAATTTGATCCGGATAGATTTACTCCCGAAAATTGTGCAGGGCGTCATGCCTTTGCTTATGTTCCATTTTCTGCTGGACCAAGAAATTGTATCGGTAAGAATTCATATGCATTTATGCTTTATCATACTGAATCTTATTAATGTTCGCAACTGCGATACATCATTGTTTATGATTTATTACAAACAACCTGGCTTATTCTATTTTTATTTTTTAGGTCAAAGATTTGCTTTAATGGAAGAAAAAACAGTTTTATCATCTATTTTGAGGAAATACAAGATCCGATCATTAGATCCCCGTGATAAAGTTAATGTATCAATGGAGCTTGTCTTGCGTCCTGATGGTGAATTGAGAATACAAATTCGCAACCGGAAAGATGACTTTGATTTTCATAAGATTTACTACAGACCATAAATTATTGACAACGATCATGATATTTTCTCTGTACCTCATAAAGGATCTGATTATTAAATCGTTCTTCACAACTATCACATTTCTTATTGATACATATGTTTTTTCAGAAACATTTATTCTGATGTATTTGGTCACAAATTAATTTGTTTTCTTCTATAACCGGTTTTCTTCTAAATTTATGGTTTTGAAAGGACTCATTTTTACTCTAATTTTAGTGCAAATATTGTTAATATATAAATTTTCGTGTTTAGAAGTTTTCTGTCTTATATTTGAATTTGTTTTATTACATGCTTTATATATAGTTTTATGCTTTATTATATACTTTGAATTTGATTTATAACTTTGATTTTATAACAATGTTTAAATTCAGTATCATAGTAATTTTTTACAGCACTAAAAATTATTCAAATGGTGGTTATTTTATTTATTTGAAGTTTAAAATCAAACAAGTTTATAATCTATGTCAACGTCTTAGAATAAAATAATATAAGCCTAATATAATTTGTTGATTTGGAGCAAATAAAACACACATATTCATCATAAATTCATAATGTGTACTTTCACTTTTGTTATACATAGCTACATTCAGTCTCCTTATAAATTAAAAATTAACTTGATTTTAATTTTTTATCTGTAACAATAGAGAGAGAGAGAGTAATAGTTTTCAACATGAAATAAGTATATTAATGGTATTTGTTCCTGTGTGTTGACAAAAATTTCCAGTATCAAACTAAAACTACTATCAATATAAAAACAAAGGAATCTGAATTCCAAATCTTTATAATTAGAAGTTTTAAGATACAATTAAGTAGCGGATAAAAATTTAGAGATTTTGAATGTCGAGTTTCTTATATTTTACATAAATTATAAGGTAATGCTTAATGACTGGATCTCTAAGACACCAATTATTCTGAGAAAGCACTCATCTGAGATTCATTCTTCACCCTAAACAAATTTTGATGTGTTGAGATTTAAGAAACAGGACACATTTTCTCATTAATTTAAATTAATAACTAAAAGTGTTCTTTCATTTTTTGAATGCTGACTATATATAATTACCTTACTTTAATAACTATTCTTTCCAACAATTCTTATAACATGTAACAAATATTTTTTTTCACTTTTTAAATTCAATGTTATTTTGCATAATTAATTCTTATTTTTTTATCTCTTCTTTTTCTGATCTTTTTTAGTATCAGCAAACCTTTATGCATGTGTGTGCGTGTTATGCACATACACATCATCATGGATTTCTCAATCTTTGACGAAACGTTTGTGCTTATCCATGAATTACCAGTATTGTCAACATTTGAAAAATAATTCCTCGCATACCAGTTATTATTTATTGACTTTATCGTTCCATTTGATATTATGACGTTTGGCATAATAACCTGTGTTGAAAAATTATTCAAGGTAAAATGATAGTAATATTACCAAAATGTTAATTCTTGGCAATATTACTATCGTTGTAAAATATTGCCCAAAATTAAGCTCTTTAGCTATTGGGTTTTAAGAAATAAATTAAGCAATATCTTTTATGGTTACACTTCAAATTTTTATGTGTTCTCTTCAGAGGCGTAGCGACGGGGGGGGGCAAGGGGCCTACCATGCCCCGGGCGCAGCATACAGAAGGGCGCCAAATCATTTCAAAGCTAAACAAAATTTTTCAGAAAATTTCAATCTTTGTATTATCATAATATCAGTTTTATTCGGAGAAATAAACTTTTCATTTTATAATTATTTTGTCATGTCCAAGGAAAAATAAAAAATACTCCAGAGGGAGGAATCAGATTTGGAAAAGAAAAGAAGTTGCTGATGAAAAATGAGGAAGAGCTGCATTAGCTTGCCATAAGCGAAATTCTTACTCTTATATTTGTTTTATATTAATAATTTTGCATGGTTTAGTTCCTTTTAAAAATTGTGATCTTTTAACCATGCTTTTGATTTTCATTTCTTAATTAGTTAGATTTTTGGTTTTCATTCTTTTAATATTTTCCTTTTTAAGTTCCAAAGTTTGCTCAAAGATTGTGATATTATTGTTTTGTACTACAAATCTTGTAAATGTGTAAATAACGAAAATGTCTTAATTTTTTTTCATATAAAATTTCTGGAATATTAGATTGGTCAGTTCCATATTAATGCATATGAGAGGTTTTCATTTTAGTATAAAGTTATTTACTAAATTATTTGTGTTAATGTTATGTGGTAATTTTTGGATTTATTAACTTAGGGAGATTACAGAAGAGTAAGCTCATGAAAGACACCTACTTAATTTGTGAATACGCCAAGATTCACAGTGTCCTTTATGACTCATTTGTTATACAGGTTATCTAAGTCAAGTCATAAACTAAAAAAAATCATAATAATAATATTAACAAAACAAATAAGTTTATTTTACTTAATATAAAAAAATAAAAACGTTCAACGAATATTATTTTCTTTGAATCCTTCTGGATGCTATAATTATTCAAAACTTAAAAGTTTTTTTTCGAAATTTCAGTGTTTTGAAATATTATTTGTCGTGCTATTTTTTAATTTCTCATAACAGATTAAATAATTTTATTTAACAATACTTCCTAATATATATACTTCACTAATATTTTTGATATACTTTTATGATAAAAATGTAAAAATTTAATCTTATTTTGATTATAATAACGTAATAAATAATAATGCGCAAAAATAGAACATTTCATATAACTGAAATATTACTAATAGAAACTTGTAAGAATTTAAATGTACTATTAATAACAGAAAAGTCCGATTTTACTACACATACACACACACACACACACACACACACACACATCTACACACACATATATATATATATATATATATATATATATATATATATATATTATATTATATATATATATATATATATATATATATGTAGTTATTGAGACTTAGTGAAATTGTATTATCCCAAAATAAAAATAAAACCCTTGTATTTTTTATCTCAGGCTTTTACTGTTGTAGCCATTCAGTCTAGTGTCGCGTTACACTCGTGAGAAAATTCCTGCTGAAACGTGTTTCATAATAGCGGTTCCCTTTGTCCAAAATATTGTGTCCGGCACCAGACTGACCTTCAAAGAAAAGGGGGAAATTTTTCATAAAATAGCACTACAGTATGGCGCGTAGGGAATTGTCTTCCTGGAATAGAAATGGAGGGGATCGAGAACTAACTATCTCCAATTTCTAGGATGACACATAAACTTTCCTTCCTTTTTATTATTCACACGGTTTGTATTTCGTTTCTTCCAAAACATCGCTTCATGGGAATAAAAATGTAAACTTTTGAAAATCTGGAGTTCTGACATTTAAAATATTATCGCCGTAAGTTATACTTTCTGTCTACAATGTAATTTTTCAATTTGAATATTTATTTCATATTTTTGCTGGTATAAAAATTTACTACCTTAAGCTTGCAGAGTTTTGAAAATTAAATTACTTATTAGTTAAAACTATTCATTTAAAAGTAATTTACTTAATGTTTAAATGTTTTTATTTGGGGAAATAATTTTTATTTGACTCGTAATTTTGTTGGCTTTACATTAGCACCTTATATTAAAAAAATCTTTTTTCAAATGGTATAAATTAAAAAGCTGTGAATGTTTTTTTTTTTCCTTTTTAAATGTTTTTTTTCTTTCTTTTCTGTATGCTTAAACGAACAGAATCTTCTTCTTTAATTCCGTAACAACTTAATACAGGTCTTAGCTGCCTTTACAGCTCGCCTTAAATATACAGAATATATTTCTTAATTAATTAGTTCAATTTATAAAAATTTAAATAAATCTTTTAACTTAAAAAATTTGTTCAAGAAATTTATAAAGAAATCAAAAATATTTCTCATTTTACATTGTAAAATTCTAAAAATAAGATCGTCTTTAAATGATATAAATTTATTGAAAAAGAAAAAAAGAAAAGAAAAGAGAAAAAAAACTTCCTGCCATTGCATGTGCAGCACTTCCAAAATGATTCTTAATAGAAATAAATCTTAATTTTAATAAAAATTACTTATTTTAATATCTTAAATTAAACAGTTAAATGCCTTAAAAATACAAAGAAAATTTTCACTACTACGATAACTGAAAAAATTTCTTTAAATAAAATTAAGCGATATAACAGTTAAAATACATATTTTATCTCAGCTATTGTAATTCTTGATAATATTTTGAATCAATGAAGAAAGATCAATATAGAGTGCATCAGTTTTGAGAAAAAAAGTAATATTAATAATATAATACATTTTGTTTGGCTGAAAATTTCTGATTAGATTAAATATACATAGTTTTATTTGAATTTATGTGTGTTTTGATTTTTGATTTTAGAAATTTGAAAAATATTTTTGTTGTCTGTATTGGCGTTCCGTTGCTCATCAGATATTTGCATTGATAATGCTTTGGCCTAATTTAGTTATCTAAACTGAAATTAGACTTATTAACAAGGTCTTCTAATTTTGGAATCAGAAAAATATGTTTTATGGTATAAAAATGAAATAATATAAACTATCAATATTACGTTTTGTGATTTAAATTTTTTACAATATAATTTTAGTTTACATTAATGATCTTAATGATATAATTTAAATGTTTAAAAAGATATCATTATGAAAAATCAGGTGATCTGATCCTAAATTAGGAGTGTAAAGTCTTACCCAATTATTATTTTGCAATAAATAGCTAAAGTTCGGAAAGTTAGTAACATTATAGAATTTTTTAAAATTTGTTAAGATAAGTTACAGCATACGTTCAACACCTAATAATCAACAATTTATCGAATCTTTCATAAATAAGATAATGCACAATTAATAGGGAGTAAAAATGCTTAATTGCTTCAATTGGTTAACAAGCTAGAAAAATACATTTAAAATGTTTAAGACATTGTTAAGTATATATATATATATATATATATATATATATATATATATATATATATATATATATATATATATATATATATATATATATATATATATAAAATCGGACTTTTCTGTTATTAATAGTACATTTAAATTCTTACATTAAAAAATCATTAAAATCAGTTTTCTTAAAAGTTAAAAATTAATTGATAAATCAATAAATATCCCGACTTCAAAACTGTAATATTCGGATCAAGGCCTACAATGCCCATCTGTTTTCCTAACCGAGGGCCCTGGGATGCGAAGCATATGTCCCGGTTAGGTGGTCAGTCCAAAGCTAAATCCTTGGTGTTTAGTTCCCAAGCATGATTGGTACTCAGTTAATCGATCCACTGAAAGGATGAAAGGCTGAGTTGACTTAGCCTGAGAATCGAACCTCGGACCTGTAGCTTGGGAGAGCTAAGTCACCGTGATTTACAAATGTAAAAGTTTGGGTGAATTTTATCACACAGATTTCCATGGGAAAGAAGTCTATAGAGAAATGTAGGATTGAAAGATGTTACTCAGCAGTAGAAAAGAAACCAAAAACTCTATTTGAACTTCCAACATGCCTTATTTCAAACGGTGAAGATAGTGAGAAGAGGTTGCCATTCAAGTACTTTTTACTATTTCTGCATCAGTTGCAAGCAGTGAACGTTCATTCAGCAAAATAAAATTAATTTTCGACTTATTTATGATTCACCATGAGTCAAAACCGTCTAAGTGATTTAACAATTTTAAGTATAGAAAAAGAAAAATTTGAAATGATAAACTTTGATAAAGTAATTGATCAATTCGCTTCAGTAAAGACACGAAAAATGTGAATGGTGTAGTATATTAAATTGCGAATACATCTATGATCTGCTTATACTATGATATGTAACGAATTATTTCCGGTTTAAATTCTTTTTATACGTTTCTTAAAATAATTGTATCAGTATATAAAATCAATTATATCTTTTTATAATTAATTTTAAGTTACATAAGTCCGGTAATTCTCATGACACTTTTCCGAATTCAATATAAGTGTTTTTTTTATTAGAATTAAATTTTGCTTAAATTTAAAACTGAGCTTGATACTTTAAATTAATATATTTTCGATTATTTTACAGTCGGTACAACATTCTGTTATTATTTATATTGTATTCTTATTAAACTCCATTTATTATAATGTATTATATATTTTTTATTACTTAGTACATTTTATTCCCATATTTATATCGTATTATTATTTTATTTTCAAGGGGGCGCCAAAAAAGGTATCGTACCCGGGCGCCATTTATGCTCACTACGCCACTGGAATTAGAATTCTGAAAATATTTCATAAAAAAATACTTAATTTCGATTTCGAAAGCAATAGAGGAACCTTTGTAAAACGTAGATTTACCCGTGAATATTTAAACCATGTTTCCATAAGACCGTTCAAATTAATTCCATCCTCGCGCACATGAATACAAGCCATATAAACTTCGTCGATTCATGTGATCATTTCAAGTGTTGACCTAAGCCCATCGATTCATTTGATTCGAAACAAAAAGTATGTTGAGGTTCATTTTACTCATAATTATTTTATGAACTCTTAAGACATTGTTTGACAAACCATTTCATGATAGTTCAAGCCATTCGTACTTTGACTTTAGAATAGAAATTTAAAAAATCACGTCGTGGTTAAATTTCAAGAGGCAAGGACAATTTTGTTAGTTTTTAAAGCAGTCTTTTTCACATAAATATCTTAACTTTAATCTTTTAATGAAATCATAACATATACAGTTTTAGTAAAGATTTCTGTATCTATTCTGCATTCCTAACTTGTTCATTAGACAAAATAAAGGAATTTTTTTGATAAATAACATTTAACAATCTAATTAGAATTAAAGAGGGAATGAGTTAAAGATGAATTTGTGCAATCCATCATTTCCAATATGGGAGAGTTCAAAAGTAAATGTCATTTCTTTACATTAGCTATTTTACTCTGCGACACTTAAAAGTTTTAAAATTTATCAATATATATTCAATTTCCTTTATGATACAGAAGTTTATTGACTTTAGTTTTAAAGCAATCTTTAATCAAGGTGTATCGCTTAAGCCATTCATCTGAGTTTTAAAAGAACGAAGAAAAATTTGGAATTTTATTAATTTATGTTTCTACATTTGCATCGGTTTCTAACTAGGTATCGCAACTTGTTACCTTTCCTGTACTTGGTACGTACTGAGTACAGTTACTTTTAAAGTAACAAGTATTTTACCGAATACATTTTGTCCTTGTTACAATTTCTTTTGTACTGCTATCTATCAAATTAAAAAATAATGACAAAATTTTTAAAATTTTATAAATAAATTAAATAAAGACTAAATTAATAATAAACAAATTAATAATTAAATAAAACTATATTATAAGATCTATAATATTTTATATTATTCCATAAAATTAGTTAATATAATTAATGTTAATTTAAATCATTATCATTTACAAATAAACATTCACTTAAATATTAATAAAAAGATCTTATATGATAATCTGTAAAAAATAATGCTTGTTATTGATGCAATATTTCATTAATTGCAATTTTCCGTTTCTTCCTGTAATTCTTTAATTTCTAGTATGAGGCGAAAAAATATAAGTTATTTCTCTACAAACCGTTTTTTGTAAAAAATGTTAACTTATAAATTTTTTTAAGCATATTTCATTCAATATAAAAATAATAACCTTTTTTTATTTAAATTTGTTTTCAGAATTTATATTTGTTCTAAGTAAATTTTCAAATTACTTAAATCTAATTTTCAAAGATTTACAATGTTAATTAAAATATAAAATTAGAATTGATATACTATAATTTCAATTTATCAACATAATCAGCTTAATTTTTTTGTTTGAATTTAGTAAGATTTTTTAATTATATATAAATGATTTTTTTATAATTAACTAGTAAATAGTTTACGAAGAATTGTAAAGTGGGAGGTTTAATCAATTACAAAGAGATTTCATTTTAAATTTGCTTACAAAAATATATCTATTAATGAAAAAAATCAATTTAAATTAAATTTCTTTTATTTTTGTATTATTAAACATTAACGAGATAATCATAGTAAAAATATTTGATATATAATAAGTAGTCATTTTTATTATAAAAGACGTTTATCTACTTATATTTTTGTGTAGTATGCAATAACTCACATATCTTGTTTCAGTTTTCTGAATCTTAAGCAATTTATGGCTAAATAAAGTAGCTTTGCAATTAAAACTGTAATAATAATGTTTAAGTAAGTATGATTATTTTAAATTAGAGTATAGTTGCATAAAAATTAATTAAATATCAAAAAATATAAAACAGTTTTAAAAACAATCTAAATGTTATAATGGTTTAATGTAAAATATTATTGAGTAATGTATTGTTTAAGACAAAATGAAGGAACAGAAATACATATATTTTATTTACACCAATCCATAATTTAAGAAATAAACATGACGGTAACACATGATGGTATAAATAAAGATAAAGTAAAAAAAAACTTAATTAAAGCATTTTTTCATTTCAAAACTTTAAACTATAAAACAAATAAACTACCTTTATTAGAATTAAATTAACATTTTCATTATATGAATAAAAATGAATTGCATGGTAAAATATATAAAATAATATTTTTTCTAAAATTTAAATTCTATACATTTATTGTAAAATATAGTGAAATTAAAACATGGAAATAATATACATATTTATAAGGAATCATGGTAAAAAATATACATAAAAATAAAAATAACAATTGAAATATAAGCAGATTTAATTTAAAATTTTTTTTTTAATTTAAGAAACCTGACCTAATTTCAGGTTCAAATAAATTTGTTATACGTGTTCAGAATACAAAATTAAATTAAAAAAAATAATTACAAAAATAAATGTCAATAAAAATTGCTAAATACATAACAAGAATATCAGACTTTTCTTTATATGAAAAAACGTAATATATTTGTAAAAGAACGATTATCACTAAATAAATGTGCCACGATTATTAGATTTTCTCAACTCATTTATTTTATTAACCGAAACGAAACAAATGTACAGACGTATTTTATTTCCCAATATAAATTCATTATGTCGTCACCCTCTCACACCCAAACAGATCTTCCACTTCCCAAGTATCCCTTTTATATTTTCCACTTAAACCAATTGTCATTTCCTTTCTCTCACCCAGCCTTCCTACCATAAGAAGCATGGAGGAAGGAATATAAGAGGAGTTGTTCAAAACGCGAAATATCACGAGCACCGGTGAAGTAGCTAGCAGATGATACCACATACACACACACACACACACACACACACACACATACACACACACACACACACACACACACACACACACACACACATACACACACACACACACACACACACACACACTACACACATACATACACATACATACATACATACATACACACACACACACATATACATATACACACACTACACACACACACACACACATACATATACACACACATATACATACATATATATGTATATATATATTAATCTGAAATTGAATTTCAATAAATCTTGATTTATTATATTTAGTAAGATTTCTATAAGATAAAAATATCTTTTCAGGAAATATGATATTTTAATATTAATGTAATGTTAAAAACGCAGTACTTTTGTTTTAAGAAATTGGAATTTATTCACTAACAAAATAATTAAATGTATTCCTAAATTTATAAAGTTAATCTCCTTTAAATTAATTTTTTTACAGATGAAATTTTTCATTTATAATGATCATTCAATAATAATTCATTAAAATAATTTCTATTTTAACAATGAAGTTTATATATGTATATTTTCTTTCAAAAATTTTAATTCAACAAGAGGCTTAATAGTGTAATGTTTTAGAAGACGGAGGGGATTTGGCACATACGTCAAACGCTGACCAATAGAGCCGCTCCACTTATTTTCCTTTTATTTTTTATTTATTACATTACATATATTCAGACTTGTATGCTTGATTCTTGAGATCCACTTGTAAATTTTCGTCGATAATAGGACAATGGATGGAGTTTTCAGTGTAAACAAAAACAAACCTCAGTTGACCGGAAACTACCTTAGATACTTCCGGTTCTCTCTCTTCGGATTGAAAATCAATGCAATCGCAAAAATTTTTATTTAAATATTTTTAGGTATTTATTTTTGTATAGGAAATTTTTTTATTTTATCCGTTAAAATTATAACTTTTAATAAGAGTGCAATCAGTGGTGATCCAGTAATTTTTAAAATTTTTTTAATTCTTATTTAAATAATCCTGATGGATTATCATATTTTGCGAGGAATCACCCAGGGCCACGGTGGGAATCGAACTCACACTCCTACGCTCTAAAGCGATTATTTTCTTTCCTCCATGATAAGAAGCGATTGTATAAATCCTACCACAATCTCAAAATTTATTCGTATGTATCGATATATCGATGACATTGATACTTGTACTTGTACTCCTCTGTCATTGGCCTTTCTGTACTTATTACAATCAGTCAAGTACATTACTACACTGATTACTTTAAAACAGGCACGTACTCACGTAATCGCTGGTTTCTTTGAAACAGGCACTTACGCACGTACTTTCGCTCTGTCACTGGCTCTTATGTACTTGAAACTGTTACTGATTACTTTGAAACACGTCAAGTACAATACATTGTACCTGCAATTGTCTGAGAATACTGGGAGTCGCGCTAACTTTATTACTGAAACTACTAAGTATTTGGAAAAAAAGTACAGATTACGGGCTGTTACATTCAAATACTGATTACAAAATACTAGTTACATGTATTTCTTCCCATCTCTATTTTAATCGTAATCGATATTAATTTTATGACAACCGCTTGTTGTTGTTTAGCTTTTTTTTTAAATCTTGACTAAGAAGTTCTGATTTGATATAATCACATTTATATATAAGTTTTCGATCCATTCAAATTAAGTTCATTAGTTAAGAAAGTTTTCTACTAAACAGTTTTCCCTTCGTATAACCTATGTCTGGTCATCTGGTTATTAGTGATATGCTGTGCTTTGCTTTTATGTTTTTGTAGATGTTATCCTTTTCTATTCTGAAAATCATTGTGAAAAAGTGAGTTATACTTACGCATTTGTATACTATTCTTTAATCAAACTAACTAGAAGTGAAATTGTATTTCAAAATTTTCGGGTTGTATATTTTATAATTAGTTTTCTCTGAGTCTCAAACGTATCTAAGTGCATATTGATTAACATTACTGATTATTCCTTATTTTAGAGCCATTTGTGATTTCAAATGTAATATGCTTAGACTATATGTAATCTTTATTTACAATGTATTTTAATTTTTGTTAATGTAAATATTGTATTAGGTATTAAAATAAAGATTTCATCTAGATTTAGTTAGTATTAGTTTGTAGACCACGTAAACAATAAAATTTTCGCTATTAGTTATTTGCTTATGCGTTGAATGATTGTGAAGAGAAAACTAATAAATCAAAAATTTCGGATTTAAATTATTATTTTTATTATAATTATCTTTGCTATAGTATGCTGTACAAATTCAAGGCACTTGAACATACAATATTAATGCAATTAATAATTCAATTTGTCACCATATAAATTACAAATAGAGTTTTTATCTATTTGTTACAATAAAGATATAAGTAAATTAATCTGCTTTATCTTTATATTTTGAAAAAAGTTATTTAAATTTGCAAAATTCAACAATATGTTTTTATCGGAAGAAAAGTCAATGGGGTAGTATGTAAGCAACAAACAGTTTAATGGCTATCATAAAGGAAGAGTGTATTCAACAAACATTCTCTTTGTAATTGATTTTAATGCAAATAAAAAGTGAATGAATGTTTAAGTGGAAAAATTGTTTCTAAAATTATCAATGGTCTTTAAATATTATTTAATGTGTTCAAACTTTTTCATGAGATTCAATTTTACAGTATTTATTTGACTCTAAATAAAAACCTAGAATGTTGTATAAAGGAAATTAAAATTTGTTATTTTATTACTTGATATGATGAAAACAGGAAAAAAATGTTGATATAGTATGGAACTTTTCAAAAAATGAAAAGAAACTTGCTGGAAAGTTTCAGTTAAAATTATTTCGTCTGAAAAAATTATTTCAAAGTTGTCCACTTTTTTAATTAATAAAAATTTAATTTCAATACAAATTTTTAATGTTCATTAAAATACATTGTATAAAATATGTATTAACTCATAAAAGAAGTCTTAGAAATATTAATGTAACTTGGTTTTTTTAAATGAATAATTTATAAAATTAAAAATTCCTTTATTAAGATTATAGAATAAATATTCATATTTTATTGAATATTTATTGAACATTGTATAATATAAAAACTTAATATGTTGTTTATTTTTTTAAGTGCTAGTAAAAATATATTTAATGTTGTTTAATTCATTACTAAAGACTTCACTATAATTTTCATTTATTTCCTTTATGAAGGGGTGAAAACTAAAATGAGTTTCAGTAGTGATGAAGTCAATTTTCTTGTTTACAGATATCTTCAGGAATCAGGTAAATATTACTTCATTTTTATTAATATATATATATATATAAGCCATTTAGAAAGTAAGTTACACTTGTCCCTCTAGAGATGGCATCATTGCAAAAGAAGAGCGAAGCTTGCTCTGATGATAATTGAGTTCCGCGGCTTCCAACTGTAATAAGTTCATTTGGATTGTTTAAACCTTTGCTGCTTAGTATGAGCAAAAAATACTATATTAGCTAGAAACTTACTCCAACTTTGAAGTTTGTGGAACAGTAAGTTTTTGTGGACAAAGTGCTTAATGAAAATTGAAATTCATTGAAAAATATTAGCAATATATGGGCCACATGCAATGTCATGTTCAACCATTGTGAAATGATGCCAGCATTTGAAGATGGTTGATTGTATAAACTTAACCAATGCCGAAAGGTATCTCAAAATCCAGTATTCATCAACAGAAAATTAACAAAAGGCAATATATAGCTTAAAGCTCTGAAAGGTTAAGCTAAAATTCAGTTCAATCTAAATGAAATGAACTTCAGAGCTATACCTGTCATATTTTCAAAGTTTACTAAATTCATGATTACTAATGAGAAGCACGAATTAAAAGGTACAGACCGACCAGTAAGCATGCTATGGAAGTAGCAGCATTTGGTGAGCCTGGTATATTCCTCATTAGGCTTACCTTTGTACGCCTGTACTAATACTTGACAATCTTACAATCAAACTGAGGCATAAGCCAACTACATTGCTTTAAATACTTGATACTTATTTGTATAAATTGAAAAAATGGAACTCTTTAAAATGCTGCCAGTCTTGATTCTAAAGTTCTAGTTTTGATTTGCTTGTTTTTCATTCGGCAAAGACATGCTGATGCATGAAGTAGCTTGCCAATGTAATAGACCGATTGGAGTGTTAGATTGATGAGGTAATGAGTCACTCTTCCGAAACTATGCAACTTTAAACTGTAGGTCCCGGTCTAATTAGCCCTCGTGTGCAAAAAATGACTGTTTAGCGACTAACAAAACCAAACCAATCCAAAACTATGAGTGTTTTGGATGTTGGCAGCCATGTATTAACAAAACTCAGATTTACAGGTATCGAGTGAACAGCAAAATAGCCAATATGAGAATTATGAAACCACGGAATTCGAAAACTGTGAAACGGCCTAGAAATAAGTAAGTTTAAGCTTTTTTTTCTATCATTGAATCCGTCTCACTTGATAACCAAAAAGAATTGTTAAGTTCAAAATTTAAATTGAAACTGATCTTTCCAGCAACTTCTTGTTGCTAATCTAGTTTTAGACTTACAATTTACATTTAGTATATTAAGAAAAATATACAGAAACTATTTATTTAAATGCTTTATGAGAAAAACTACCTTTCGGAATTGCATTTCTACACACTCATAATGCAATAATTGTTAGAAAAATATGAACACACTTGCAAGTACGCTAAAGTATACAGTTGCAATAATTTACAATTTTTGATAAGAAAGATTGAAAAACTTATTTACCGTCTTAACCAGCTAGGAAAAATGAGTAAGAAAGATTGAAAAACTTATTTATTGTCTTAAGCAGCTTGGAAAAATGAGTCTTGTACTTTCTTAAGTCCAATCTGAAGAGAGGATTTGGTTAAACAGTCCGCAATGTTCTGTTTTGAAGATACAAGCATTAACTTGAATGTCTTTTCCTTGACTAAGTCTCTTACAAAGAACAGTCTCATATCAATATGTCTGGAACTCAATTTTTGTACTCTATTTCTGTTGAATGCTATTGCAGATTGGTTATCTGCGAGGAGTCCAAACTTGGTGCTACAAGGGATACTATTTCTTTGATGACATTCATCCAGCATTCTTTTGAACCAGACTGCATCTTTGGCAGCTTCAGCAATTCCATATAGGTCGGCCTCTATAGTTGAAATAGTAACCACCTTCTGTTTCTGAGTCTTCCAGGCAATAAGGGTACCTCCCATTTGTGTAGAATTATGCCAGACATCGAGCAGCTGTCATCTCGACATGATGTGAAAGATGCATCACTGAATAAATAAGCTTGATCAACATTTTGACAAGTTAAGCTCAATTTAAAAGTTTTTGTTGCATACAAATAACCTTGCACCTTTAACAGGCAATCCCAGTCTATCTTGGTTGGGTTATTCTGGAATTGGGTCATCAAGTTAACTGCATAGTTAATATCAGGCCTGGTGCAACTAGCAACCAAATTTAAATAACCTATTGCACTTCTATGTGGAAATACTTGCATTTTTCTTTTATCATGCTCTGATTCAGGACATTGAGTTTTAGACAAAATGCCCGTAGCTAAAGGTAAACTGACCAAAGGAATATGAAATTTACTAACCTCTCATTAATTTCAGATATATACTCTTCTTGATCAAGAGATAAGGTTGAACTGCTCTCATTAAAAAATACATTAAAAGCTTTTTAGTTTTTCCAAGAACTTTAAGGTCAAACTTTTGTTCCAATAACTTCGCTGATTTATGAATTATTGTGATGGTTAAGCCCAAAATCTTGATATCGTCAACATATAATAAAATGACAATATTACAGTTTCTTATGTATACACAGTTAACACTCTCAAAATTACTGAAGTTTAACTCTAAGAGAGTGGAATGGTTTTCTTTAAACCAGTCTTAGCTGGACTAATGAAGTCCATACAACGCCTTTATCATTATGCACACATACTTATGTTTACTTGGGTCTTTAAACCCAGGGGGTTGGGTCTTATTAAAATTCTATTTTTCAAAGGAGCGTATAAATATAGACCAGTTATATCTGATTGAAGGTGAGTCCGTTTATATTTTTAAACTAAAATTGAAAACATAGGCCGAATAACATTAAAATTAATGATGGTCGAAAATACTTGATCATAATTTACATCTTTTATCTGTTGAAATCCTTGAGCAACCAGGTACACTTTATAGCGTACAACTTTGTCACTGTCATTTGTTTTTAAAGTATACACCCAATGACTGCCTATTATTTTATCTCCCTCTGTCTTAGGTATAAGGATCCATACATTACATTTATGGATAGTATCCATTTCTGTTTGCATGGTCTTCTGCCACTCAGCTCGGTGAGCACATCTAGAAGCTTGGCGAAAGTGGGTAGGGATAAAACTGGATTGTCATAAAACAACACTGGCAACCTCATCGTCTTTTATCTCTTTTTTCTCAGTTTTATCTCTGCTGACATCAGACTCAACTTTCATAATATCCTTCAAATGAGGATTTGATTCTGAAATCAAATCGACAACAATCATAAGGAAGATTGACTTTATCATAGAACTTTTGAATGTCTCTATGTGATCGGAATCTTTTCCCTTTGCCGTTGATATAATAGATATCGCATCTAGATTGGTCTTGTCTTGGGACTACCTCTCTGACCCAGTTAATTGCTTTCTCCTTGATTGGTGAACTCACTGACTGATTGAACTGGCTACTTTTGTTCACTTTCAACTTCTTCCTCAGGAGACTGACTAGGAGACTTTGGTTCTGACAGGATGAACTCTAACATTTTATTGCCAGCAACTCGTCAAGAATGTTCTCAGTTACTCGACGATTTTATCCTCATCAGGTTTGTAAATTCTGTAACCCTTAGTCCGAGATGCATATCGTACTAGCACACCATAATGAGCACGAGGTTGAATTGGTTGACCAGCTTTTTCTGAATGTTCACAAAACAAGGTGATCCAAAAGCTTTTAAGTTTCCAATGTAAGGTCTTCGTTCTAAAATTATTTTGTAAGGCCTTTATCACACTCCTTGTGACAAACCCTATTCCATACGTGCTCAAAATATATGATTGCTTTGCCCCAAAGTTCTGCCTTTAAATTTGATTCCAGGAGTAAGCTACGTACTGCATTCATGACAGTTAAATTAAACCTTTCAGAAACTCCGTTTTGATCTGGCGTATACGTATTTCTTCTCTTTGCCTTGATGCCGATGTCCCCAAAGTGCTTTTGGAATTTTTTGTTTATGTACTGTGCACCATTATCTGTACGTACATTTATGATCTTTTTGCTAGTTAGTCGTACCATTATCGCCTGGTAGAGTCTAAAGTCTTCAAATAAATCATTCTTTTGATGTAGCAGGAAAACAGTCACAAAAAACAGAAGTAATCGTTGATAAACGATACAAAGTATCTGTGGCCAGACATTGTGGGGATTGGAAAAGAACCTGCCAAATCTGTATGTATGAGCTCCAAAGGTTTTCTACTCCTAATTTTTCCAATGGGCGGAAAAGAAATACTACTGCTCTTTGCTAGTTGACAGAATCTGCAGTCTAAGACTTTAGATGCAAGTTTAGGCATTCCAGCTATTGCATCTTGATTTCTTGTTTTAATAATGATATCCATACCTACGTGACCAAATTGGTGATGCCACAGCATATGCTGGTTTGGAAGGGTGAATACTATGAACCAACGACTGAAGATGCTCAATATACATTTTGGCCTACATACAAACAACTTATTTTCCTTTTGGCATTAAGTTGCCCTTCTTTAACCTTTAGATTCTACAGTTTTACCAGTTGTTAAGTTATGCCTTAGGTGTGGTGAGAAGAGAATGTTAGTTAATTCAATATTAAATAACCCAAAACTTAATTTAACTGAGCCTTTGCCTTTCATGGGAATTTTGACACCCTTTAATGCTACCTGCATCGATGTCTTCTTTACGGCCTGCAAAGAATTAAACAACTTCTTGTTATTACAAAATGAGCGGTGGCCACACTATCGTAAATTCAAATCTGATTTTTATCCATGTTGTCAGTAATATTTGACTTGATGCTGCAAAAAGATCCTAGTTTACTTTTTGTTTTACCCATTGAGTTAACTTTGCTTCTGCATTGCGCTCGTTTATGACCCTTTTCCCTGCATTTATAACTCACTATGTCCATACTAATGCAACATAATGATACAGTCTCACCAACTATTCCGGTCCTTCTCTTTGTCAGAAGTGCGTAGTCATCCTCGATTTTAACCACCTCCTTTTCAGCATTAGTATGCTTGAGTCTTGCTTCCTCTGCTAGCAGCTCTGTAGATATATGTTCTAACGTAAATTCATCTTCAGGTAGTTTGTAAAGAATTTGTACAAAGTCTTTATACTTCTCTGGTAATGAATGACCTGATAGCCTGGTACGCCATGAGCCAAGGAGTAAACTGTACATCGATTTCAACTAGTTGGTCCTGGGTACTACAAAGCCTGTCAAAGAAAAGTCCCATTTCTTTGTCACCTTTGAGTGGTAAAGACAGAAAGTCTTCTGCTAACGAAACCTTAAGCACACGAGAATCCAGTTTGAGATGTCTTTTTATCTTCTCCCAGGTCTGCTTACCAATCTCTTTGTTATCTAGTATAGATTTGTAATTCTAATGCTTAAATAAATACAACTAAAACTGCACTCTTCTTTTGATTTAAAGTCACTTAATTGCTGGGTAGAGCCCTTAGTTGTGTCAAAAGTTGCAGAACCACCTACAATATACCATAAACCTCGGTCCATTGAAAGAACTTTAATATGTCTCTCGACCATTTATTAAAATTATTAGAACCCAGTGGGGTGATACGAGGCTATAAGTTGTCCATAAATAAATTCTTAAATTGAATCTTGTTAAAAAAATTTAACTTGGCTATCAAACTAACCTGACCCGCCTACAACTACATTTGATTTAATTCAACACACCTATGTAGGCATACACAATGTATGCATGGACCTCTGGGCCCATAAGCTGTTTTTAATAATGATGTTCTACCTACTACTTGTGGACCGACTTACTATCATACAAGTACCTACTAAGCGTGTTGAAATACTGAAAGAATTTTAGAAACAAAAATTAGATTTATTCAATAACAATAACTATTTACAAAAGTCATTTGATCAAATCTTTAGCTTGGTTAAATTAAGGCTAACATTCAAAATAACAATTCAATAGTAATATACAATCTCAGAATCCAGTATTCATTAATTGAAAATTAACAAAAGGCAATATATAAGTAAAAATCGAAAAGGTTAAACTAAAATTCAGTACAATCTAAATTAAATGAACTTCAGAGATATATCTGTCATATATTCAAAGTTTTCTAAATTCATGATTACTAATGAGAAGCATGAATTAAAAGGCACAGACCGACCAATAAGCACGCTATGGAAGTAGCAGCATTTGGTGAGCCAGGTATATCGAACTTCCTCCTTAGACATACTTTTGTATGCTTGTACTAATATTTGACAATCTTACTATTGAACTCAGGCATAAGCCAACAACATTGGTTTAAATACTTGATACTTATTTGCATAAATTGAAAAAAATGGAGCACTTTAAGAGGCTGCCAGTCTTGATTAGCAAAATAGTTTTGACAGCAAAATAGCAGATACGAGAATTACAAAGTCATGGAATTCAAAGACCGGGAAACGGTAAAAAAATAAGTAAGTTTAAGCTTTTTGGTTATCACCTTTCATGTGTTCGGCAAGTTCAATGAACAGTTAGGAAGAAGACACACACAATTTTCCAACAATGACAAGGTTCAGAGGGCTGTTCTAAGCTGGCTCTAGGACCAAGGTGTTGAACGATTAAAGCCACTTTCCAACAAATGTCTGCAGCAACTGTTAGATTATCTAGAGAAATAGTGCTTTGTATGTGTGTCATATTGTATTATAGCACACTTCTCAGTAAAGTGTTGTTTCACTTACATTGTTTGAGTGTAACTTACTTTTTGAATGCCACTAGTATTTACAATAAAAAAATGCACACCTCTCTTCCGAGGATATATTTTTAAATTTTTAACTATAATATGTACTTGTATTCCACTATGTTAATCATTGCCTAAAAAATATTACCAAGGATTATTATTTATGATCTTTTAAAATTTTATTAAATAATTATTTTTGATGATGTATCATTTTGATTTTTTTAAAACTCTTTACTTCATTCATTTATTTATTTAATTCTTTACTGCAATGATATTGCATTAATTAAATGAATTGTTTCTAAAAAATGACACAACTGTATAGGGTTGGCGCAATTTGCAATTTCCGCGCCAAGCAGTGTACAGCTATTTTGCCAACCTAAATTATGTCATTAAGTGCAATATTCGCTTACTAAATACTGATGACGTTCAAACTTCAACAATTTTGGAAATGTGCGCTACTTCCAATTCCAAATATCTAAATTTCGACTATTTCATTATAATTACCCACTATAGAAGCATTAAAATTCTAATAACTGGAAACAATTTTTTTATTAAAACTCGAATTTTAATGTACCGGGCTATAAAGCTAAACTTCATCATTATAAAAAAATGCATCTTTATAAAAACCAGAGTTTCTAATAATCCCTCTGAATAAAATTTCAATGAAAAATAAAATACCTCACCCGGCCAAGAAAGAATGGTTTAAAGGCGTTGAAGAAATCTTCTACTGTATTTTCTTTATGTTTTCTCCACCATACATACTCTGCAATGTATGACTCAAACTGACCAGGCACATGATTAGCACCCACTACAGACTTTTTATTGGCTGACCAAATAAAAATTCAAAGTAATATAACTATAAAAAAATTTAAACAATATAGTTCTAAAAATTTAAAACAATATTTTAAAAACCATAAACAATGTATATTCTAAAAATTTGAGATAATGTAACTTAAAAAAAAATTAAATTCCAATAACGGGAGCATTAACGTAGCAAATTCTTAAATTCTAAACAAATAAAATTACTCTTTATATATAAGAGTTACACACAAAATGAATTTTACGCTTGTCATACGTACATTACATTCCTTACATTATAAAACAAAAATGTCATGCAAATGCATTCCGAACTGTTAAGTCAATTTGGCACACTTTATCGTATACCTGGTCATTTTACCATCTGTACAGTTCTCTACTCTTAGGTAAAATTGTTCACATTTAATAAATATATTTAATATTTTCATAATTTTCTTTTTTGATTCTTACTATATCTTCAATAACAATAAAAAATTAAAATGTATGTTTTCCAATAGTAAAGCTTTTGTTTATATTTGCAATCAGTGTTATTGGCATAACGATTTATAAACATTTCGTCTCTTAGTTAATTTGCTTATATTCAATTGCTAGGTAAATAATCTTTGATTGAAATCATTTCAATTTTATAGGAAAAGAATGTATGCAAATATCTCTTGTGTATTTTTTATATTGATAATAATAATAAGAGTATGGATGTCTCTTATATAATCAAAATTAAATATTGAGGATAACTTATCATTTAGGTTTCTCACATTCTGCCTACACATTTGGAATTGAAAGTCACATAAGTCAATCAAATATAAATGGTGCATTAGTGCCTCCTGCAGCTCTTTTGTCAATAATACAGAAAGGTTTACAATATACTGAGGCTGAAATCAGTATTGGGGAAGTAAGTTATTTGTTTTCATTTTAATGATTAATATTTTCCTTTTTATGCTAGTGATAATTTTTTTAAATTATAAGATGACTTTTTATAAATATTCAACAATATATTTGGACTAAATTAAATATTTAGAAACTTGCATAACTTATAGAGCATGCTATATAAATTTTGCATTTACAAATTATACATAGAATTAGTTTGCTTAATTTGATACTTTTGTATTGATTAATAGGGGAAATATTAATAAAGAATTTTAGATATCTTTTACTCAGTAAATTAAATCAATTTTTAATGTTATTCATTTAATTTTATAAATTTATTTTGAATTAAAATTAAAATTAAAATTATTAAAAATTTTTGAATATTTAAATCATCAACCATATATCTTATTTTAATTGTTTTTTATAAAAAGAATTGAAATTATAGTTATTGTTGGTTTAAAAAAATTCTCTCTCTCTCTCTCTTGGTAAAAATATGTTATATTCAAAAATTAAAAATGAGGGTTCATTTGTGAGGTAAATTTATTCTATATAAATTTACCTCACAAATGAACCCTCAAATGAACCCTAAATGTTTATATTTAGGATGGATCTGAGACAATGATAGAATCTTTATCTTTGATTGATGCTGTAATGCCAGATGCTGTTTTGCAAAGACAGCAACAAGCTCATAATTCAAAAAATTCTGTTGTTAAAACTGAGAATTCTAATGCCAATGGAGAAGATGGAGGAAGTAAGTTAAAAAAAATAACATTATTATTTTATTACCTATCTTATTGTGATAATTTATATGAATTGTTTCATATTCAATAGTTATTTGCATTTAATCTAATATTAAAGATTAAATACTAAAATTTTAATTAATAATTTTAATTAATAATTTTAATTTTTAAAGATTAATACTAAAATGTTCAATTAAAAAGGCTTGTGATTTATTCATAAAAATTAAAGTTTTTCTGGCATGAAACAAAATGGAGAATTATTGTGGCAAAAAATGAAGCAGAATTTATATATTCACCTGCCTTTATATACTTCTAAGAAAAATAGTACAGTTGTATAACATAATATATATTTTTTACTATAGATGCATGCATATATATTTACTGTTAGTATGTTGATCTATTTTGTACTTTCATCTATAAATTTTTCGGTGTAAGTTTGATATCCCTCTTCAAGTGATTTCCCGTCAAATCTAGTGTCTTTTGTTTTCATTATAGTGTTGTCAATTTGAGTTTTTGTTTTGATTATAGTGTTACCAAATTGAGTTTTTTGCTATTTTTCAGATTTTTTGTTACCAGATTTGGCTTTTTTCATGTTTTAAATCATTTTTATATCATATATATGGTTCTTTTCAGTGGCAACAGTATTTGAAATTTTCATTTTACAAGTAACCCTCCTATAACATGGTATCTTATAACATGGTTTCGCTATAACACGATTCGTAAATTTGGGGAAAATTCCTACAACACGTCATTCTATAACACAGTTTTGTTCCAATGTTAGAGCATCTTTTACATGTTATCTTGCTTGAAGTGCTTATCATTTTATTTAAATCTGAATTACAGAGTTTGTACACTAATTTTGTTATGTTACAAAATGTAAGAAACGTTATTTTTTATTTTTGTTAGTTATTATGTATGTGAAAACTATTGTTATACATTACTTAGAGTACAATATAATTTAATAAAAAAATTTCTCTACTCTCCTTTTTTTATATAATATATGAAGGTAAGGTTTATATTATTTATGTAAGTTATAACATAATTTTATATATATTGTAAGTATGTATTATTGCTTGTCAGTAATATTATATTAATCTTATAATAATAAATTACTTACTATATGTGTAAAAAAAGTTTTTATTTTTGGTATTGTTTTTTAGTTTTTTGTTTATTATTGAAATACAATTTAAATTCTTAAAAAAATATTAAGAACAGTTTTTCCACATTAAAATCCTTTTTAAAATTTATTACAGAAGAAAATATTACTTTGAAATGTATTAAACAAATAAAACAAACATATCAAATGTAAACTAATGTATGTAAAAATGTTGTGTCATACGAAACCAAGAAGTTTTATGGCAACCATAGTGTTTGTGACAGGTCGGGAAGTCCATGCGTCAGCTCTCCTTTACAGGAGCCTTAATGCGTGTGTGTTTTCCGCGAGCAGTCAGTCAGTCAATTTTCCGTGTGGTTTTACCTATGTTATTTAACTTTCATCCCTGTGACCTGAAAACAAGTGTCTCACACTGCTAGTTGGTAGTCTACGTTTAGCCATAGTGTGTTAAAGAATAATTTTTTCATCTTTAAGACATTAAGCTTCAGCCCCAAGCAATGTCAAATAAAGTTAAAACACCATTCAAGAGGAAATTTATTTCTTTAGAAGCAAAGATACAAATCTTGAATCGTTTATTGAAAGGAGAAAAAGCATCCCACATTGGGAAAAGCCTTAATTTGAATGAAGCAACAGTCAGGACCATCAAGAAAAATGAAAAAGAAATCAGAAGTGCAGTTGCCGCAGGATCTTCGACATCCGCAAAACGTTCAGCTCACTCCAGAGCGCCAATATTGAAAAAATGGAAAAGGCACTCAGCATTTGGATTGATGATTGTTACCAAAAAAGAATTCCATTAGATGGCAATATCATAAAACAAAAAGGACTAAAAATTTACAACCATCTTAAAGAACAAGGAGAATGCACTGCCAACCCAGATTTTGTGGCGAGTAAAGGTTGGTTTGAAAAATTCAAAAAGCGTTTTGCAATTCATAGCATAAGAATCCAAGGAGAGTCTGCGTTGGCTGATCATGAAGCCGCTAGGACATATCCAGAGAAAATTCAAAACATTATAGCCGAGCAAGGATACACAGCAGATCAGGTTTTCAATGCCGATGAAACTGGGCTTTGGTGGAAAAAAATGCCCAGGAAAACCTTTATCTCGAAAAAAGAAAAAACTGAACTCGGATTTAAGGTGTCTAAAGATCGTCTAACGCTGCTTTTGTGCAGTAATGCATCGGGGGACTTCATGACAAAACCCTTGCTAGTTTATAGATCTTTGAATCCTCGTGCGCTAAAAGACGTAAATAAAAACACTGTGCCGGTATGCTGGAAAGCAAATCCAAAAGCTTGGGTAACAGGAAATTTATTTAAAGATTGGTTTTCAAATTGTTTTGTGCCAAGCGTTGAGAATTATTTAAGGCAGAAAAATTTGAGTTTTAAGGTGCTATTACTTTTAGATAACGCTCCATGCCACCCACAAGATTTGACTCATCCCAACGTCAGAATAGTGTTCCTACCACCTAACACTACTTCGTTGCTCCAACCGTTGGATCAAGGTATTATTTATACCTTTAAAATCGTATTATATAAGAAGATCCTTACAGTGGATTTTAGATGTAACCGATTCGGAATCAATTAGCGTAATGGAAGCTTGGAAGAAATTTTCAATCAAGCACTGTATGGAAATCATATCTTTGTCGCTGAAAGAAATAAAAACATCAACCTTAAATGCGTGTTGGAAGAAGTTATGGCCCTCTTCAGTTGAAACAGAAAACATGCGTGAAACATCAGAAAACAAAATTGGTGCCATATTAAAAGTCGCTAAATCAATCAGAGGCAAAGGTTTTGTGGATATGGCTACTGAAGACATTCAAGAATTATTAGTGGAAGAAGAAATAGACGAAGCGGATTTGATGGAAATGGCATCCCTGGATGCAAATCAAATAGATTTTGAGGACGCTAACTCTGATGAAGATTGTGCAGTTAAGAATTTAACATTAAAAGAATTACAAGAAGGCCTATGCTTAGCTGAAATTTTCGAGTCATTTTTCTTGAAAACAGACCCTTCCACAGAAAGAAGTTAAAAATTCAAAAGGGAGCTGCAAAACTGTTAACTGTATCGCGAAATTTACAATGACCTTGTAAGAACTAGTCAACAAAGTTCGATTACAGATTTTTTTTAAGAGGGGAAAACATACAAAAACTTTAAATAGAGAAAAAAGTTCTGAAAGTGAAGGCGATATTGTTCCACCTAAAAAACGTTCTAGGTTGATTGTACTGAGCAGTGACGACAAATAAATTCATTAAATTAGGGTTGCGTTAGATTAAAATGTTTTTTTTCTTACTTTGTGTTGGATGTACATTTATTATTTAATAAAAATTAAGTTGTTTATGTCGAATTTAAAAAAATATTTGTTTTTAATAAGTTTTTGGAACGTAACCCCCCTTTTTGTACTAGTTCTGGGTCTCATACAACACGATTTCACACAACACGGCATTTTCTAGGAACCTAACTACTGTGTTATAGGAGGGTTACCTGTACTTTTAATTCGAACTTTTTGTGTTATGTTTGCTGTTGTGTTTCGTTGTCGCCAGCATCCAAACATCGTAAACTGTTCTTTTTTCCAATTTCTTTTTATTTATTTATTATTTATATCTTTTTTATTTTGTTTATTTATTATAAGATTTTCTAATATATATTTTTAATTTATTATTCGTATAAACTGTTCTTTTTTTCTAATTACTTTTTGGCTTTCTTTTTCTTATGTATTTTTGTTAATTTATTATGTTTTTCTAATATATTTTCCATAATATCACCTAGCATATTTGACATGTGAGCTTAAAATCATATCAAATAAGTCCATGTTATTTGCTTATCTCTTTTACTGGTGGTTTTAATGAGGAGGCAAACCTAACAAAAAGTTTTTATTTATTTTCCAGTAATAATTTTTTTGGATTTTTTAATACTATTATGTGATTTAAAATTTTATAAAATGTGTAATTTTAAATTTTGGGAAAATTCCCACGTTAAAAAACGTGCGCTTAACTTGGCAACGAAAAAAGTGTCAGTCTGTACTACTTTTTAAGTGTCTGTGGGCAGATGTTATTTAACCTATACCCACCATTAGGCTAATTGCCAAAATAATTACTACAATAAGCAGAGCTGTAAATATTAAATTTTAATGCAGTTAAAGAAATGCTAGCTATTGGTTTAAATACCTATAAAGTATTTCTTTCTATTAATAGAACATTTAATAAATAAGAAACTAATAGCATGCCAATAATTAGGATTGGATAAAATTAGTAAGTTTAATTTATTGATACATAAAATAATTACATAACATAAATTAATTTTGTTATGTAATTAATTTATGTTATGTAATTATTTTTTGAAAATTTGAGAATAGATAAAATAAAGATTTTCTAGTTAAATAATTCATTATCTTTACTAACAAAAATAAGTAAATTATAATACCAATGACAATAACAGTTTTTAGCCAAAACTATCGGACACCAGCATTTGATTTTCTGAATCTGCTGCTTTTAAAACACCTGGGATACGCCCCCTTTGACGAACTGGCATGCGTATACAGTAAGTTAATAATTCGCTTATGAATATAGAAATGCCAGATCGGCAAAGTAAAATTTTAAGTATGTTAGTAATAAGTTCTATAGTAGTATGCCAGTAAGGCATAGCAGAAAAAAAATAAAGTTGAAAATAACGTACAAGTATTTAAAATGAATAATAAATATATGGTGATAAGAAAAATTAAATAGAACTGCACTAAACTAAAACTTAAAAGCACTGAATATATAAATTTAAGTTTGTACTAGGGTAACAAAAAACTCACATTGGTCGACAATGGGGGAGGGGGTATCAAACTAGTTCCAATTTTTGATATATTAGAATAATTATTTTTGTAAAAATACAGTTAAGAAATCAATGATTAAAATTCCTGTTAAAATGTTTTTTTTTCAAATCATATAATGCCTTTTTATGTATGTTAGTATGATAATTTATCTTAATAATACTTAACAATTATTTAAAGAATGTATTCTTATAATGTTCAGAAATTATTTCCAAAAGCAAAAATAGGTATCCAGTAACCATTTCTCAAAATTAATTTCCAAAAAAAAAAAAAAAAAAAAAGCAGTAAAAAGATTAAAGTATAAATATTTTCCTTTTTTTATAGTGAATCATACTGACAGTATGGATGTAGATGGAAGCATAGAAATTCCTAGTAGTCGAGCAACTATTCTTCGAGGTCATGAATCAGAAGTATTTATCTGCGCCTGGAATCCCACTGAAGATTTATTAGCATCAGGGTATGTCTTAGCATTTTCTTCCAAAAATAATTGCTGACCATTTTTTTTTGAAAATATTATAAATGAATGTTTTATTTCAATAAATAGAAATGGTAATTTTTTTTGTTTTGATTTTACTTGAATGAGGAATATTTTACTCTTAATTAGTTTGTATTTACACCATGATTAATATTAAAGTACTGTATATTATTGTGTTTATAAATATGTATCTTTTGTGTGACTAATTTTTAATTGCAAGCTATTAAAATATAATTCTATAATCAGTACAATTATAGAACAAAAATATTAAATCTTAAATGCCTACTAAAATTACAATTAGGAAATAAATCTTAAAAAATAATTTATTGATTTATTTGGTAACAAAATCTTGTTTAGAAATATTAAATAAGAGGTGTAGTTCCTTCATTGCTTGTTTATATGAAGCAAAATAAAAATACTAAATTACAATCACTGTAGGCTCACTTTTTGTCATTCAGTGATTGTTTTAAAATATCCTCCCTACTATATATTCAACTTCCTCTTTTCTACACAATATTTTTTTCATTATACCCAAAATAATTTATGATTTGAAAGTTCAAAAACACCAAATCAGCTAAAAATTAAAAATTTTACTGTTGAAAAAGGTACATTCTGTGCCTGTTGAAATCATTCCTGCTTTGATGTTTTTGTTTACTTTCAAAATGTTTGCAATAAATGTTAAGATAAAGAGAAAAATAGTTAAGTCAATAAAAGAAAAAATGTTGACATTGCACAAAATATGAAATAAATAAATAAAAAAAGAACGAAATAATTTTTAAAATGTTTACATATTTAAAAATCAATTTTAAATATTTCAGCTAAATGTTTTTAATACAAAAATAAGTGTATTAAAATTGTTATCAATTAATTATTAATGTTTTCATTCCATTAATAGTACCTATTTTTATTTTCTTAAAAAAATTTCATAATGTTTAGAAATAAATTAAGGTATTTGTACATTGGAAATGCATAAAGTTAAATTTATTTTGGAAAGTATTGGTTTAAAATTGATATATTTGTAAAAATTTTTACTTGTTAATTTCATTTCCGTGCTTTTTTTTTTTGCTATATGCAAATTTTATTTAATAGAACATTATATGTGCAATTTGACCATGTCAATTGTATGTATTAAGTTTATTATAAAATTTTTTAATTTATTCTATTATTGCTAAAAGTGACTTCAAATAGAAATACTTAATTGTATCAATATAGACCAGTGAGTACATTTCCTATTTAATTAAATTGTTATTAATTCCAAAGGGTGATTGATTTAAAAGTCAAGAGATTAGATTCTTCAGCTTTTTATGTCTTTGTGCAAAACTAATTAAAACCTTGTTTCTTATATTTCTATAAAATCTTGAGAATTTTAATATTATATAAACTTATATCTTATCAGTGATTTTGCTTCCATATTGTCTTATGAACACATTTAAATATGTTTATATATAAGTTAAATAATGAACTATTTTAAATTATTTGAACTAAATTAAAATTACAAATATTTTCTTGTTATCCTAACTATCTTTTTATATCACTTTTTCCTTACATTTTCATATTTTACAAACTATCTGAATGATTAAAAAGAATTTTGTAGCATTTCATGTTTTCAACTGCTTATCTTATTCTTTTATATTTAATTTCAATCATAAATTGTCATGTGTGAATGTTTATTCTGTTACATGCACATTTTACACATTTATTTATCATTTTCTTTGAGTAGATATTAGAAATTTTTAAATAGGATAGTTGTTAACACTTCTTGGTCATTAATTTGTTGTGCTAAAGATATTGATTTGTATCAACATTAATAATACTGAAATAAACTGTTTATGTATTTTGGTTTTATGTTAATATCTGTAATTATTTCATTTCATATAGATCACTTCAAATGCTGTCTTAATGTACCCCCCAACTTTTTTTTTTAATTTATGAATGTTTAGTATTTTTTCATGAACTTCAGAATTTTTATTTTTTTATTTGAATTGTTAAATTATAATTTAGTTTTTTGAATTATTGAATTGAATTATAATTTAAATTATTGAGTTTTATCTAAATCTTGAATTATGATTTTATAACATGTTTACATTATCTGTTAATTGCTAAATCGATTTTTCTGACAGTTTAGTTATTTACATGTTCTTAATTGAATTTATGCACAAGAGTTGAAGTTACTTTGTTTCATGTTTATTTTAGGTCTGGAGATTCGACAGCTAGAATATGGAACATGAATGATGATGCTTCTCCAAATAGTGGAAACCAGTTAGTTTTGAGGCATTGTATTCAGAAAGGTGGAACTGAAGTTCCTAGCAATAAGGATGTTACATCACTTGATTGGAATGTATGCTCCTTAAATATTTCATTTTACTGTCATAATTCTAATGTTGTGTGTAAAGTTCAATTTATAATATATTTAGAATTATATCCAACATCTCTTTTGTTAGTTTTTCAATTTGAATCTCATTTGTAAAGAATTAGCCTACGTAATGTGTGCTGTTCATGTAATTATCAAAATTTCTGTTTGTAAAATTTATAGCACACATTTGTTGAAAAGGTGCAGTAATGTTTTTCTTACTAATATCTTTTCAATTTATTTTCTTCCATTCTATTGATAATGTTTCAATTTTCTATTTCAATCTTCATAAATTTATACTTTTTCCATTCAGTTTTTTGACATTTAGATAATTATATTGGGATTTAGCATTGTCAGCATAAATTAAAATTAGTATATTAAAATCAACACTACTGAAACCATTTTGGGGTATTGCAGAATGGTGGTTTTTGCTTTTACAATTTGTATGACAGATAAGTGGAAGATATATTGATTTGTTTTTAAGAGATCTTGCATGCTATAGTATCTAACTGAAACTAATTTTTACTTTTTATCCTGTCTGAAGGTGTTATTTTTTTTATTGCTAATAAAAGTATGAAAATTTCGAAAATCTGGTTCATTTCTTACAAACTCATTAATAATGTAAATTTATAAAAAGCAATGGATTGTTGAATTTTACTTCTGGGAATTCTGAGTTGCTGTTATTTTTGTTGTGTTTATTAATACATTCTTTGTTGATTAGAATACATGATTACAAAGTTGCAACAATTTTAAAAAAACTTCAGTTAAATATTTTTTGACAGTAGTTTTGCAATAAAAGCTTGTGTACAAAAACAAAAACTTCATGAAGCACCACTAAAATGAACTTTTTGGAAAGTTAATGCATACATGTGTTTGCAAGTATGTCTTTAACATCTATGGGTGTCAAATAATCATCAATGGTGAAGAGATTACAAAATGAGGATACATGCATGTATTTTAAATTAGAATAATCTGTAATGACATTCAGGTGTTATTATTTTGTATATTATATTTACTTCAATGTAATTTTAAGATACTGACTTTCTGTTTGACTTTGTTAAAACTGTCCTTCCATGGAAAAAAAAAGATCTAAAAGTTGAAGGATAAACTAAATCTGTCTGATTTCAGTATTTTCTGATCATGTTGGAGGGAGAAAAAATGATCTTTAATTTTTTATGTTGTTTAATATTCTTAAATTTCTTATGTTTTTGAGTTTCTGGAATCATTCATCTTCGTTGTTTTTTATGTTTTTGCTCTATATATTTTAATATTTCACCATCTATTGTAATTTTTGTTGCTTTGTTTAACAAAACCTTGAATTCAGATTATTATGATAGTAAACCATTATTTATTTGAAGATGAATATTCTTGCATTATAAATGAGCTGATTTGTAGTAACATTGATTAAAGGAATGATACATTTTAAAATTAATTCGAGAGTATTATTCTGGTGATTCTGAGGCACAAACATGATACATTCTATGACTCCTCACAATCAGCTATCACTTAAATCTTATTTATTCTTGTAAATAATGTAATAATTTGAAAGGTTAATTTTGGATTGAAATTTGAAAGTTTTAGAATAATTTGTGCGGTACTTTCAAAATTTATTTCTTTTTGTTAATTATTTTTATTTAAATTAAAGGTACTAAGTGGTACTTCTATAATATTAACACAATTTGAACAATCATTTTAAATTGGGTCAAAATTACTATGTTTGGGCTTAATTTTTTTATTTTTTATAGAGTTAGGCATGGAAAAGCAAAATTTTTGTCTTGTGGAAGGGATACTTTTTGCATCCCTTTCCTGAAACGTCATAAGCAATGAATGATTTAAAAAGGGTTTATTATATAGGGAATGTTTTTATCTTGAATTTTAAAAAAATAAAATTATTGTATGTGCCATTAGAAAAGTTTAAAAATATGTGTTTTGAGGAGAGACTGAAATATCTGGTATTAAACTAGTTTGTGTAACAGATGTGTATTCAAGTGGTTGGATCAGTAGAACAATATGTAGAAAATCCTGATCTGCAAAAATGCCTAAAGAATAGTTATAATTTTTAAAATAAGTTCCTTTAAAATGACAAGCTTTATAAAAAGATCCATTTATAATATAAGAAGAAATAACTTTCAAGATTTTATTTTACGTGTGTATAAAATGTGCTTATTTTTGGTTTTTCTTTTGGCAGACATTGTTGACTTATAAATTTCATCCATTAAATTAGATAATACTAATTCTAACTAGATAGTTGAAAATAAAGAGTCTAATAAAATTATATGAGAAGAGTATTGGAAAAAAACTGTTTAATGTCTAGAATTTTCAAAAGGATACGAGTTTCAAACTAACAATTGAAACTTCTGTGTTTCTATTTCCAGTTATATGCATTTGGTTCATGCATTTTCTTGGAAAATAAAATGTTAGTAAATGTAAAACTAGTCAGCATGCATTTATCAATTATTTTAATTGTTTATTTTTTTAACATGGCTATATTTGTGCAAAATATTCTTTCATTGTATTGACATTTATCAAAACTTAATGATGTTGTAAAATGGTTTTCAATTTATGTTATGTATCACTAGTTTACAACCTATATTATGCTAACAACAATTGAAAGCAAAATTCTCATATATGATTTCAATAAACTACTGATTTTCATTTATATCATTTGTAGATCATTATATTTTAGTTGCATTTGTATATTTTTGTTTCTGAAAAAAAAATGCTGAAAATCTAATTTAAATTAGTGCTGAAAATTGTAAAATATCTTTTTGCCAAATCTTATTTTGCAGAAAATTCTAAAATGTGATAATTTTTATTGCTCTAAATAAAAATAATAGAGTATTCATGTTTTTGATATTAACAATTTTTTATTGATTCTTTCAATTACACATTGTTTATATTTATCAGAACTTTCTTTGTGAATCCCATTTTTTAGATAAATGTATTAATGTTAATTTATATCAATTGTTAATCTATTTTCAAATTTATTCTATTTTTATTTATGAATTTTATGTTTAATGGATTTTATTAATTTTATATTTAGTCTGAAGGTTCATTGTTAGCTACTGGCTCATATGATGGTTATGCTAGAATATGGACAACCTCAGGTGAGATGAACTGTTTTGTGTTATTTTACTGAATAAATATTGATTTAGTCATGATTAGAATCATGTAGTGATTGTATTGTAATTTTTGTTTCTCAGGTGGCTTAGTAAGTAGTTTAGGACAGCACAAAGGACCTATATTTGCGTTAAAGTGGAATAAGAAAGGAAACTATATATTGAGTGCTGGTGTTGACAAGGTAATGAAATGAAATAAGTTTCTACAGTTTTTCTTTTTAAAATTTTATGGTTTATTTTTTGTTTAATTTGTGTGTATATTCATAGCTAAATAATAATTCTAATTACCTTATTCTAGTTGCTTATTAGGGTTATTTGATTAAAAGAAATTTTTTCTGAATGTTATCGTATTTTCACCCTGAAGAGAATATTTGGCCAAATTTTGTTAAATAGTTATTAATAAGTTATTTTTCTAGTTAAAAGGCATTCATGTATTATTGATTGGAGAAAGAAGAATATTGTTTCACATTATTCATATCTAATAATTATAAGCTCCTTATAATTAATTGCATGTATGAAGTATCTTAAATACATTATTTTATTATTACAATACCATTAACTTTTCTTTTTAGCATAATTTGCACAAATTATTTAAATCAAATGTTATCTCTGTAAAAGGAAATAAAAACAAGAAAAATAAAAAATTACTCAGTGAAGAAATCTCCAAAATCAGTTTTAAGAAAAAGCTTTGACAAGCAAAATTCCAACATCTCAGTGTTAAATCCAATGCTAACTTGTTGAAAATTCTGACAAAACTATTAAAAATAGTTTAGGTTCTGCGCACAGAAAAAAAACTTATGGAAACTAAACTTTAGAATAAATAAATTCTGATGGTAGATGGTACAGAGAAAGCAGACGACATATTCAAAGCAGAGATATCATAAACTGAAAGCGTCATACAATGGTAGTATTTTTAAAAGTTTTAAAATTACAGTCGTAAAATACAGAATCTTTCAACAGTACTTTATATGTGGTACTGTTTTTTATGCATTTATTTTATGTCACTCGTTTATGTTAAAAGCTACTTTATCTTCCAACTTAAGGTTATTTTTTCAAGATTTCAGATCATGATTGCTTTACCTATAGTAATAGCAGTTATTGAAAATTAAATTATTGGTATCATTATTTGAAAATTTAATCAACTGAACCTTAAATGTCTAAAAAAAATTTTTGAATATTTTATCATTGTTATTTGAAATGAAGAATAAAAATATCAACAAAAAATATTTTTCTCCCTTCCTTTTTATATAAAATATATTGAATTTGTTTATAATGTTGATTGAACAAACTTAAAAAAATATTTTGCTAAATACTTTGTAATTTAAATAATATTTTATTAGTATTTGGTGTTGCTAATTTTGTCTTGCTAATTTTTGTTGCAATTCTAATTAACTAAAATAAGTTCTGGATTACTTAAGTATATGAGATTTATTAAAATTAAATTTTAAATTGATTAATGTATTTGGTTAATTTTTCCTTTTTTCATATTTCATTCAAAGTTTGATTTTTCTAATTTTTCAATTATCTGTTTCTAATTATATTGAGTTGAGAATCAAAGGAATTTGCTTATTTTGTCAATTTTTACATAATAAAGAACTGAATGAAATGTAAAACTGGTGCTCTGAAACAAACATAACTTTTGCAAGTTGAAATATGTTAGTATATGCATTGTTTGCAGAAAGATAATAGCAATCTAGGCATAGTAAGTGAGTGTGATAAAAAATAAAAGAAAATTATTAACACATGTTTCAGAAGTGTTATATTTTATTACCAGTCACTTAGGGAAGTCTTTGATTTTACAGTGTATTTGCAACTTTTTGTTAGCTAAGCATTGTAATTAATATTTTTATACATATACTATACAGTGTTTATCAAAATAATGGAAACTCTTGAAATTTATAAAAATCCTTTAATAGTAAAGTTTAACACCACCTTTTGCATGTAAAAAGGCATAGATTTGCGTAGAAATTGAGTCCTATGATTGCTGAATAGTGTTTAGAGAAATGTAACATTCTTCAAGGAGATATTGTTAAAGTTCTGAGAGAAATGCCAATGGAGGATATCAATTCCATATTCAATGCTTTAAAATAGACCATAACATTTCAGTTATATTGAAGTCAGTTGACTGTGTGAACCAAGGTGGATGTTTAATTTCTTTGTGTTTGTGTCTAATTATGATAAAACAAGTCTCACTTCATGGATAGATGGATTATCATTATGGAAAATTCTACCTCCTACAGGAAACAAAGTTTGCTTCATAGGATGGATTTATTTAGTTAAAATTTCTCTATACTTTTCTCTGGTGTTCTTTCAAAGTTACAATTTGTCCAGCAGAAATACATGACATGGCTTCCCATAGATTCATATGGCTTTTCCACCTTCATAATTGACAATTGGAAATTATTCTGGCCATATAATTATGCAGGTGTGCTCCAACCAGCACCCATCTTGTTGTAGGGAAAAGTGTGAAATTTTATTCATCAGAGCATGTTAATTTCTTCCATTTATCAGTAACCAGATTTTGTGCATGTGACAACTCTGTAGATGGTGTTTAACATTTGTGACTAGTTGCTTGGAAATTGCTGTTTTGCCTTCATATTGTAAACATTGGCGAATCCAGATGCTGTTGAGTTCTGCAACTACTTTTGATGCAGTTGCTCCTTTTTGGGAATTAAAATCAACTTTAGTATTTATTGGTCTCTTTCACTGAACTTATCATTCTGTTCACTATTATGCTTTGCCAAGTTTGTCAATCTGTGCTCAATATATGCTGTCATGATTTTAGACTTTCTGACTCTAGAAGCAGCTTGTAATTGGAATGTTTCAGTCACACTTTCTCCAGCAGTGTGGACTCCTACAATTTGGCATCTGAAAATTTGAAAAGTCAGGCAATTTACACTTTTTAAAAGTAATTCAATTTACAGAACTTCAATGAAGGTACTACATACTTTCAAAAGATATACATTTCTGTTTATAAAAATACTGATAACTTTTATTATATTTTAATGCATATGGACTTCATTAAAAATGTCGCTTTTACTCATGGGTGTTTCCATAATGTATGTGTGTGGTGTATACATCTGAATTTACAGAATTAAAGCATGAAGCGTTATTAGAGCATTTTGAATGAAATATTTTATTCTTTTGAAAGCTTTGTGTAGTACAATATGTGTTTGTAATAACAAGTTTTCCTTAAAAATCATTGGAAAGTTATTGAATTCTCTTTTGATAAGAATGAATGCTTTGTTATTTTAATATTAAATTTATAAATTTCTGTAAAAGTAGATGTTAAATCATGCTTCTTCTATAATTATTTATTTTCACTTACAGACTACTATTATATGGGATGCAAGTACTGGGCAATGTTCCCAACAATTTCCATTTCATATAGGTAAAATATTTAATTTTCTTGATTTAAAATATCTTTCTAAATGTCTTAAATTAAAATATTTTCATTATACATTATATTTGATTTATACATTATAGTTGTCAACTACATTAACATATATTTTTCCATTACAAGATACGTCAATAATCAATCATGGAAATTTTACTGTAGTTACAGATTATTACTCCAAGGTATAAATGAACAGTTTGAAATATTTTATATTCTTACAATTTGACAACAAAACAATATTTATCGCAATCACAACAGCAAGACATTATTTATCACTGCAGATAATGTCTTTTCACACTATTCTTAATCATAAAAGAATATTTTTAGGATATCTGTATGAAGAAACCATATATAATTTGGAAGTTGTAATAATGAGAATATTTTTTTTGTATTGAGTTGAAGTTGTAATGTGATTTTAAGCTAACTGTTAGTAAAAAATTACATTGTATCTTATTTCAAAATATATTTTTAGATGAATATTCTGTAATTTCATACTTTACTATATAAAGGAATTTTAACCAAGAATTTCGCCTAAGAGTAGTGAACTATACACAGGGTCAAATGCGTCAAGCATGCAATAAAGTGCACCAAACTGGCTTAATAGTTCGGAATGCATTTGCATGACAAGATTTAAGGTGATCGTATGAAATGCGCAAATTAAGTTTTGTATTCAACCTTTGAAGCACTTAATTTTATTGGTTTACAATTTAAGAATTTGTTACATTAATTTCCCTGTTATTGGACTTCAAGTTTTTTAAAGTTATATTATTTCAAATTTTTGGAAGATATGTTGTTTATAATTTTTAAAATATTATTTCCAATTTTTGAAAAATATATGGTTTAGAATTTTTTTTAAAGTTATATTATTTCAAATTTTTGTTTGGTCGGCCGATAAAAGATCTGTACGGAGTACTAATCATAATTCCTGGTGGGTTTGATTCTTACATTGCACAATATGTAGGGTGATGAAACCATAAAGAAAATACAGTAGATTTCTTCCAAGCCTTTAAAATCGTTCTTTCTCAGCCAAGTGAGTTATTTTATTTATCATTAAAATTTCTTTCTGAGGGATTATTAGAAACTCTAATTTTTTATTAAAATGTTTATTTACATAAGTAATTACATCTTAAAGTAAGCTCTATTGCGTGTTTCATGTTATAGTTAGAGTGTGCTGTACTGAAATTTTTTTGAAGGTGGGCATCACATGCCTGGTTAATTAAAATTCGAGTTTAAATAAAAAATGCAATTTGTTAATGTTAGAAGTTCGGCTTTATTGCCTGGTTGTCTCTGTAGTAGGTAGCGCTACTGTGAAGTTTTATTAAGGTGGGCGCCACTGCTCGGTATATTAAAATTCGAGTTTTAATGAAAAATGTTATTTGTTAGCGTTAAAAACTTAGCTTTATTGCCCGGTTGTCACTGTAGTAGGTAGTGCTACACTGAAGTTTTTACACAACAGAAATTTATAATTATTAATTACAACAGAAATTATATTTATATTTTTTGGTCAAAATAAATATACTATTTTGTGTTATTTTATACATTAAATCATAATTTATTGTTAAATATATTATTTTATTTTATACATTATTTTAGACATTTTCAACATTAGCTTTTATATTTATAATTAGGGACATAAAAGTTTGTTGCATTGAAAACTGTTTAAATTAAATAAATTTTATTGTTTGGTATTTACTAACTATTAATGTGCTTATGATTTATTGTAATGTCTATTGTAAATATTATTAATTTTATGTTTATAGCTCCAGCCTTAGATGTGGATTGGCAAACAAATACTAGTTTTGCTTCATGTTCCACAGATCAGTGTATTCATGTATGTAAATTAGGAGTTGATAAGCCAATAAAAACCTTTACTGGACATACAGTAAGTGTAATAAAGAAAGCATGTTTTTTATTTTGAAGTATAATGAAGTATTGAGAAAACTTTAATCTTATAATTTTTTTGTTAATTTACTCAATAACTATTTGTTTTTAATAAGAGCAAATATTAGTTTTTATGAACAAAAAAAGAAGAAAAAAGGTTAAAAAAAACAGCAATGCTAATGATAAATAATTCTTTTTATCTATCTTTAGTTTACATTCACAACTATTATGTTTAAAATTAAATACCAAGAAAATTGTTTATTACTATATTTTTTCTAACCATGTCCAACTAGGTGTGTAATATAATTAGAAAGGGTTTAATTTAGGATCCTCATGAAACACCCAAGTGACATGTCAGATCTTACAATTATTTTAGGAATTTTTTGAAATATTTCTTTGTCTGAGATTGATGAATGCATGTTAAGTATAAGTTGCACACTTGATAAGTATTTTTCATAATCCTTTAATTATATAATTGTGCCCTATAATTAAAACATATTTATCCTAAAAATAATTTTAACAACATAAGTTATTAGTATCATTGTGGAAATTATTGATTGAATATTGTGAATTTATTAGCACATTTAATTCTTTTAGCTTTCACTCACATATTTAATGTGATAAATACAATTTAGAGTTAGAATTGTTTCTAAAGAAGAATAACCACTACTTTATGTACCTAAATCAGTACTTTTATTTAGTTTATTTCAATATGTTTTTTATTCAATATTCTGAGCAGTATACAAATATTAAGGTTTTCTTTCTTTTCAACTATTAACAACATTTTTATCACAACCTATCTAAAGTTTAGTGATGCCTTTCAATAAAGTTTATTCAAATCTGGTACAAAACATTTGTTTTGTAGCCTATTTTAACTATAATGAATTATATCTTATTTTTTTACAAATTTGTTGATATGGTACTTGCTTGATCTTGCAAATGGAAAATTTTTTATATCATACAAGAATAATCACTGTGTTTCCATCATGTTTGCCTTGATAGCCTTTCATATTTTGTATTTTCCAATTTTGAAGAATATGATTGTAAACAAGTTTTGATTTTGTAAAAATATTTTTTCCACATAAGTGAGGAAAACATGCTTTTTAAAGAAAAATGATATTGATACATAAGTGTGCTCAAACAATTTAATAATTATTATAATTTTTTTACATAATTGTTTTTTTATAAAACAATCATTTTCTTTAAAGATTATTAAACGAAAATAATTTATTTCTATAATGGACCAGATTGTCAAAATTTAAGTGCATAAAAGATTTTTATTTTAAAGATAAACTAGCAAATAAAAATATAATTTTCATGATATTATATATAAACTACATAATATAATTTTATTATTTGACAAATTAATAAAATTATATTATGTAGGTTATATAATATTTGACTTATACTTAATATCATGATGTTATATTTTATTATGATCTTAATGATTAATTTTCTTATGAAGGGGGTTTATCATCTGAAAAATCCTTGCAATTACTGCAGATCTAGGGAGGCAATTTCATTTATTTTAATACTGATTTTGAGAACTAATACTTTCAAGCAGTAATAGAATATCTTGTTAAACTATATTTTATGATAAAAAATAAAATTTTCATTCAATTAATGCTTAAAATATACTTATACAAAGACTTAGTATTGATAGAATCTCATTACTATTTCATGGTTTGCATATCACATCATTAATGTATGTAGTTTGTGTGTTTCTTTATTATTATATTATAATTTATATTATTGTGATTTCTTTATTATTCTTTCTTATTATGTATGTTCATGAAACACACCTTATGTCTTATTAATTGATTAATTCTGTTTCGCAAATTAGAAGTATTCTTTAATTTAGAATTATTTGAAATTTGATTTCTGATTTATTTATTGTTAATATGATTGCCCCCTTCATTGTTAGAAATTTAATATTTTTGCTCAAATATATTAAAAATTTACAGATTAATATTACACTATAATTTTGTTGAGCAAAGAATTATGTTTAACTTAACTATGGAATTATTTGATTAAAACAGTATTTTTTATTTCTTGCAGAATGAAGTAAATGCTATAAAATGGGATCCCCAAGGAATTTTACTTGCTTCATGCTCGGATGATAGGTCATTGAAGGTATTTTTTAAATCAATTTTTTGAAACTCTTTATTTTTATTTCTACGAATATTTATGAAGTAGAAATATATTATTAAAAAAATTATAAGTATTACTTTGAGTGTAAAAAATAATTTAAAAAAAGTGAACAGTAATGTATTTAATCTAAATATTGTAATTGATCTCAATGCTTGTTTCCACTTTGAAATTTAAGTTTATCAAAAACAAATTTTTTTTCATTCTGGAAATAAGAATTAATTATATTATGATTTAAATGATAAGTTAAGATTGGAGTATGGGAGAGGAATGAAATAACAAAAAAGACTACAGTTTCAGCACATTACAATGATTTCAAACCAAAAGTACCTTTACCCAAGCAAACTTTTAATTTTCATAATAAATCAAACACAAGAATTTTGAGTTTTCAACTATCTGCACTTATTTCTTATGATTTTTATCATATTTAGAACTAATTAGCTATTGAAACTGAAAAATGATTATTCTTCAGTAATAGCACTTAACATTATTTGAATTAAGAATGAACAATATGGTTAATTAATCTGTTAATGTAATGATTTATACTATATATTTTCCATGTCAAAAATTTACTACTTTTTATTTAGCTAGAAATAAACTGTTTAGTAGAACAAATGAATAAAAAAGAAAACTCAATTAGAATAAATGCTGTTTTTTCTTTAGAAAGCTTGAAATATCCATTTAAATTTCAAAACAATTCTCAAAAAGTAAATGCTGAAAATTTTGTATTTGTGTTGCAATTTGAATAAAACATTATCCTATAAAGTAAATTAATTTTAGAAAAGTGAACAAACTTATCTAAATCAGTAAGTCATGTTGTTCAATTGCCTTATATCAAAATAAGCTTTTTGAATATACAAACTTTTTTCTAATTATGTAATTTTCATGATTTAAATTCCTTTCATTTCTTATTTTGTAAGTATTTAATTAATAAATATTAATTTTTAAAATCTGTCATTAACTTTTTCTTTTGTTATAAAAAATTCTGCTTTGTTCCGATTAGCAAATATAATCATCTATTAAATATTTAGCAAAATAAACTTATATGACTATATTGTTTTGACTACATATACATGCTATTATAAGAAACATTCTTCTATGCTTTTAATCCAAAATTCAAGGAGTTACCATCTACTGTTTTTTCAATCCCTTTCAAATTTATTTGAAGAATTAAAAAAAATTTTTGTAAGTGGTTTCATATCTTCTATTTATACATTAAATGTCAATTTTCAAAGCACAATTTATTAAACTTAAAGAGCATATTTGTCCTGGTTGAAAATCAAATTTGTTCGTTAACAGTTTTGGAGATTAATTAATTGCTAATTTCTAAACGGGCTCATAATATTGAACATCCTATTATTGAAAGTATGCTCTAAAGCTTGAATAATATGATATTAAATAAAATGAATCTCTGTATATGTCAAGACAATTCAAGAATTTTTATTACCACACATTGAGTTCATTGTATCAAAGTTTAATCTGGGAAAAATTTTAAATTTTGTGTTTTGTTGATCTTAGTTATAGTTAATATAAGAATTCTATATTGAGAATTGTAATTTTAATTGTTTAGACTTATTTTGAAAATAAGTCTAAATAATCCAATAATAGAAAATTTAAATAGTTATCCTGAATGGACTAACATGTTACAAAATTCTTCAGATATTGATTTTTCAGAAATACATACATTACTTTTTATTGATAGAAATATATGGATTTTTTAAAAAATGCCATTTAAATTTTATTGCTGTGAAATGTGAAAACTATAGTCTCTTTTTATTATTATAATTAATTTATTTGTTGAGAAATTGTCTTATAAAAATTTAGTACAAGGTAATATAATATGCAGAATTTGACCTATTTAATTTATTAAAAAAAGAAATTCTAATCTTTGGAAATTATCTCCTGGCTGCAAAAAACATTCTTAAATGGGTTAATCATGTATTGAAAAATGTGGCTGATTTTGTTTAAAAAGTACTATTTTGTTCTAGTTCAATCTTAGAAAAAAATTAATGTTTTTACTCCTTAGATATGGAATATGAAACAAGATACATGTGTCCATGATTTACAAGCTCATAATAAAGAAATTTATACTATCAAATGGAGCCCTACAGGACCTGGAACTAATAATCCAAATATGAATTTAATTCTAGCTAGGTAAATTATGATCTTTTTTTATACTTATCTTTTATACATTTATACTTAACTAATTATTATTTGATTTGCATTTGTGTGTATTTAAAGTATTATTTCGTGTTATTATTTGAATTAGAAATATGAAACATTTTTTAAGTGCTATGTTTATTTTTTTTATTAAAAAGAATTTTATAAAATTTTTAATAGTTGTTTTGCATTATTTTTCAAATTATTGGAAGTTTTGGTTTAAAGATATTTCATTTTTCATTGCTATTTTTATAAATTAAAAATTTATGCACAATATTCACTTTGTCTTGAAATTAATAAATTTTTTCTGTATTTTCAGCGCTTCCTTTGATTCTACTGTTAGACTGTGGGAAGTTGAACAAGGAGCTTGCCTTTATACATTGACGAAGCACACAGAACCTGTTTACAGTGTAGCATTTAGCCCTGATGGAAAATATTTAGCAAGTGGTTCCTTTGATAAATGTGTTCACATTTGGTCCACACAGGTTTGCTCATTTCATTGTTTGTTCTAAAAGATTTAAATTTCCTGGGTTACTTATTTAAATTAATACATTATTTATTAATTGTTGTTTCTGAAGTTGTTCCCCCTCCCCAGGGTGTATACTTTCTGTAAGTAAACACAGGTGTTACAATCCTAAGATGATACCTAAGTGATTTGTCCTATTCTGTCTTTTATTCTTTGCTTTTTTTCCATTTCTCCAACACTGCGGTTGCCTTATAAAAGACCGAGGACTCTCCTTCAGTAACTATTCCCATCCTATTGCTATTAGGTTATTCTAGGGACCCACATGTTTGCTGTGCATGTAGACCTGTTTCTCTGTAAATGAAGATCCTGTTAATTGAGGGTCCCAGAGATCAACACACTTTGTTTCTGCTTCAGGTAAATGAGGTGTCTTGAGTTCCTCAGCTCATCAATCGGCTTACATGAATCAAATGACCACATATCTTCTGAATGACTCAATAAGAGTGGAAGCCACTTTAGAGATGTATAAAAAACTGATAGATATCAAAAAATTATCAGCTAAACAGTCTGAAACCATACTAAAGCTGAAGTATCTTGGTAATATTGATTTTATATACAGTATGTGCCCACATAATAGGTTAAATTCTATGCAGAGAGTAATTTTGGCTGATGATTTGTTTAATGTTTCAGAGAAAGAAATTATGGATAATTTTGCTGACCACAAAAGTGTTTTGTTTTCAATACATTACAATTAGGAAAAAGGGTACAATGATGAAATCTGAACACTTCTTACTTACATTTGTGACTCCTACACTACCACAATTTATTAGAGCTAATTATCTAAATTACAGTGTCCAAGCTTAAATCTCTTTTATATACATTGCTTTCAATGTAAACATTTTGTACATGCAAAATATACTTGTAGAGGAGCCTTGACTTGTACTCAGTGTGCTTCAGTTGGACCATATAGGATCTGTCTTATCCATTGTGAAGGTGTTCCTCACTTAAGCTCTTAAGTGTCATTATTTTTAATCTTTTCATCAACAACACTCTTGTTGCATTACAACCATCTATCCATGGAACATTATATGTTAATGATCTCCATATCTCTTGCCAAGGTTCCAATATATGACTGATTAAACGGTAATTACAAACTTCTCTCAATAATCTCATTGCATTTTGTATTGAAAATGAGCTCACTTTATTCAATTTCAAAAGTATTTGTATCTATTTTTGCTGAAAAGTTAGACCTCTTTATGATTGAGAAATTATTATGTTAGGTGCAGATATTCTTGTAGTTAATCAAATATTTCTCCTTGTGTTAATGTTTGACAAAAAAAAAAATCTTTACCACACATTTTAGATTTGCATAAAAAATGTGAAAGGTGGCTAAATAGCCTCAAGGTGTTCTCTGATATTTCTTGAGAAACAGATTGTAAAATATTACTTCTCATCAATTATCAATTGATTATTCTAACTCGGATTGACTGTGGTAATGCAATTTATGGATCAGGTACATCATCTAGATCAGTGTTTCTCAACTGAATTTTCTCCAAGGACCGGTAAAATATTTCGGCACGTTCGCGCGGACCGGTAATATTAATAATTTGAGCCAATGCACAATTTTTCACAAAGATAAATCATGAAGACATACATAATTTTTAAAGCATTTTGTTTGTTATAATTTACATTTGTATATTCAACTTACTTATATAATATTGCATCGAGAATAAAAACACCAAAACTTAATTAAAACTCCAAGAAAATTCCAACGTGAATGATATATTTATCTTTTTTAATTAATATATTAGCCAAAACAACAATGAGTCGAAATGTGAACAACGTAAGTAGATACTAAATAAGCAAAAAATTATTTACCAAAATAAAGGATATATAAAAACTAAAATTAATGAGATTGCTGCTGGTCTTTGTTGCTGACTAAACTGTCAATCCTAGGCTTTAAACCAGTTACAGCAATACGTAAAGCAGGTGCAAGAGCAAGTCGATTTCTATGTTTCGTTTTATTAACAGTCATAGCCGAAAATGTAGTTTCACACAAATAAGTTGAGGAAAAAGGCAATAATATCTTCAACGCCTTTGCAAGAAGATTGGGGTATTCTGTTGCAGTCTTTATCTAGAATTGATATATATTTATTGATTTGAACTGTGATTTAAGTCCTAGATCTGAAGACAGTATCAATAAGTTCTGTTTCCTGGACTGTAGTCAGATTGTTATCATAATTATCAATAAATGGATTGATTATCCACAGATTACCTGAACGTACATCTTCTTCTGGGGGATAATACTGATCAAAAGCTATTGATAGTACTTTTAAATGCTCCAAAATAACGCTGATAACGCTCTTCTGATCCATGTCATTAGTATTAATGTAATCAAAGAAAGAAGCAAACATATCAAAAGTGTTTTCTTCCTCACGTTTATACCAGAGTTTCAATTTCTTTTTGAACGCATCAATCTTATTGTAGAAGTTGAAACGCGTTTAGGTACATAGTTGCCAGTTTGTTGTATTTTTCATCAAAGATTACATTATTTTTTAAACTAGTAAACTATTATTATTGTAATGTAGGTACTGTATCGGTGGTCGGCCTATAAAAGCTGGATATTTCGCGGACCGGTAAATATTTCTTGCGGACCGTTACCGGTCCGCGGACCAGCGGTTGAGAAACACTGATCTAGATAATGTACATCATTCAAATTTGCGAATTTTGTTTGAAGGATTCCAATTTGTGATTTGCAAGCTATTACTTATTGATCTGAGACACAAGGAATTTCTAAATTATTATTTTAAAATGCTATCTGCATTACAATAACCTTTAAAATCTATGATTGTCTGCTCCTCCCCGAGTCGGATATATATGTAATGCATGGCCACATAATATTTTACCATTTTACAGATGCTTTAAAATTTCCACTTAGGAGCATCCTTACAGTTAATATAATCAATTCCTTTGTTGGATTTGGCAAATCAACAACATCCCTCCTTATTTTGCAACAATTGTTCTCATATATTAATTATTTATGTTCCTCCTACATTTCTGTATTTGATACTTAAAAATCAAGTAGTCATGTTGATTGCGATATTGTTGGAAATACAATTTACAGCTATATATGTACTTCACGTTCTACTTACACAGCCAAAGCTGTTGCTTTTGTATGTGCTCTAAAACTGATATAGTTAAACTGTCTTTGAAAATATTGCATATATACATGTAGAAGGAGTAGGATTATGCAATTAGACCATTTAATGGCAATTGTCATTCAGTTACTTTGGAAATATTATAAAAACTTAACCTGTGAATGACAGACCATGTGGGCTTAGGCATACAATGCTCATATCTGTTTTCCTGATTGAGGACGCTGGGGTGTGAGATATATGTTCTTGTTAAGTGTCAGCCAAACATGAAACCCCCAGTGTTTTTAGCTCATTAGCATACTGGGTACTTAGTTTATTGACCTACTGAAGGGATAAAAGGCTGAGTTGATCTTCTGCATATAAAAGATCGAACCTTGGACCTGTGCTTTGGGAGAGGGAAACGCTACCATTAAGCCATCGGGTTGACTTTGAAAATATTAAATATTTGAAATATATTGAAGAGCAAAGGGGATTTGTGACATATTTTGTTGGGTTCCAAGTTTTGTTGATATTACTGGCATTGAAGATTGCTGACAGATAATGCTGATGGAAATGCCACTGACATTTTACATAAAGCATTAATATTCTTCCCACTAAACAAATTGTCAAGGATTTTATTTTGTCCTACTGGCAATGGATTCAAATTTTCAGACAAAATATTAGATAATATATCCTCTTGCTTTCTTCCATTTTCTGTTATTCATATACGAAGAGCTGATTTAAAACTAACAAGCCTTCACATTGGACATACTTGATTTACCCACATACGTTTATCCTTATTTCAGAGTGCTCCAATTTGTGCACACATACTATATATTGTGCGTTAAATTCAAATATCTGAATTTCAATGATTTATGCTTGGTGTTTTATAACAGCATACATTTAATTTTATCATATTCAAATGGTTTAAATCACACAGTTGTTTGTTTGTATTTTTATGTGCAATTAGTTTTATAAATTCTATCTAAATTTTTATTTATTTCATAAATTTTACATTTTTACTGAATTTATAATATATTCCAACTTATGCATTTGACTTACCATTTGTCAAAATTTCTACTTCTTTCAAACATTGTACAATGCATATTCATAGCTGCCAACTCTACTGATTTTATCATGAAACTATTGATTTTTCATCCTTTCTCCCGATTTCTTGATAATGTGTGAAAATCTACTGAATTTTGGCAGTTTCAGTGAAGCACTTAAAAACAGCTGAAATTTTGCCAGAAAAAAATGTCTAATGGGTTGTTTTAGTAGCTTTAATAGTCATTCTCTATATTCTTAGAATAGTAATTTCTATATTCTTAGAAATATTTGTCACTAAATTAAATATTTATTAAAATATTTTATACTTTTGTGTAATTTTATAAATTTAATATTTATAAATTGCACAAGTATAGTAAAAGTTTTCCAATAAAATAAATATTGGGATATAAATACAGATGTTTATTCTTTTGCATATAGTATATTCTTTTAGTTTTCATAGTTCCTTTATGAAGTTGATGAATATTATATTAAAATATTAAAATTAACACAAAATATGTTTAACATAAATCATTCTCAGAATGTATAATCTAAAGAGTAAAATAGTCATTTTGCAGTACTACTGTTTTAAACATTTTATTTCAAGCAAAAATATATATAATAGTATCTCTTGATTTTTTTCTCTCAAAATCAATAGAATCTACTGATTTTTTTTCTCCAGGTTTGGTAGGTATGCAGATTTATCCAATACTGGACCTTCAACCAGTAACCATCACAATTAAATCAATCAATTCTGAAGTTGTCTCTTAATTTTGATGAAAAGCTACTTTGATAGATTTTTCCAAATTTCTTTAATTTTGCTATCTATAGTTTGTGTGTTCAGTACTTAGATCTTTTTTTATGCTAAGCAATACTTTTCAAATATTTTATGCTTTTTGTGTTTATTTTTAAACCTAAAAACAGCTTTTCCTTTTTTAAAATTTTCTTCAACATTTTTTGACTTATATTTTTTTTTCAATGAAACTCCAGGTATCATAACTTCTAGTCATTTTAAATTAATTCATTATTTCAAATTCTTTTGCAATAAAAAGATATCATTTTTTGTATCATAAAGAAATCTTTAATTTTTAAATAGTTTGTGTTATACTTTTTTGTAATTCAAAGTTTGTTTTTACTACTTACATAAATTAATACATTTTGAAAATATATAATCAGCTTTTCTTAATCACTTAGGATTACTTGTCATAGAAAAAAAATTCTCATAATTTTTTATGGTAAAGCTCATAAAATGTGCAATAAGTTAATAAATATACAAATTTGAAATAAAAATTCTTTAAATGTTATTATATTAAAGTCAATTATATATAAGCATTAAATTATTTGATTTATATAATTTTTACATGATTTATAGAAAATATACTGTTTCTCATATTTAAGGTTTCTTAAGTATTGGTTTTTAGTTCTAATTGTGTATTAATAAAAAAATTTTGATACAAATTTTTGTGACAATTTTCTTAATTAATGCATTGGATTTCTCTGAACACATTGCTTTATTTTGTACAAAAATACTAAAATAAAGCAATGTGTTCAGAAAAGTTCCAAATATTATGAAAAATTATTCTGGAAAGCAAATCTGCTGGGAAAGCATTTAATTTTTTTAAAGTAGATTTAGAATTAGGGTGGTCCAAAAGAACCTAGCACCGCGATAATAGGTCTATTGTACTATAAAGGAAGACAAGTTTTTTAAAGTAAGACAAATATGATTTTTGGTAGTCAAATTTAAATTTATCAGTAAACATTTATTAATTAAATGATTAGACTTTAAATTATGATTGTTCAACAAAATTCAACTAACAGAAACTTATGCTTTAAGTTTTTTTTAATCAAAGTTCATCTTTAAGTAAAGATTTTAAAATACAGTTATATTAATTTTTTCTTTGTGATTTCTTGATGCTTCTTCTGTATTATAATAACTAATTATGATATTATTTATATTTTGTGCTTGTTATTCATGAAATAAGTTTAAGTATTTTTAGTAAAATTACTGCGTAAAATCTAAATAAAGTGTTTTTTATGGCTTAAATCATTTATGAATTTTCTCCACATAATAAATTTAAAGTTTTTTAATAGTTTTGTAACAATTCCCTTAATTTATAATTCTATTTTTCTTGTAAAATTTCTCCTTTAAGTATTTGTTATAAATGAAACAGTCATTTATATATATTTATTACTTCCCTGTAAAGTGGCCTTAGTACTTCTGTGAAATTTTTTAAGTTTTTAAATACATATGCTAGAAATTCAGTTCCGTTACTAATATTTTAAGAATTTTGATTCAATTTTGTGTTAATAAGAAATTTTAAATAATCTCTTTTCCTTCCTTCCGTTAAATTATCTTAAAATTCAGTATTAAATGAAAAGATGCAATAATGCATAATAGATTAAGAAATTAGTTGTTTTGTCACAAAATTTTACCTAGCACATATTATCAATTCTTTCAATATTTTTTCTTTAAATAATCTTCAGAAGTTCATAATTTTCATGATATTTTTTTTTATTAATTTGCTGTTTTTGAAATTAAACTAATTAACTAGTTTTTTTTAAATTGAAAAATATATTTTTGGTACTGTGCTATTTTTTATGTGATAAATCAGCAATAAAAGTCTACATTTCGTGCAAATAAATTATACTTTTATTGGAACATAGTAAAATATAAAGACTAGCAATAAAAATATTTAAAGAATTAGTAGAATGACCTGTTATTTTTTTAATTCTGAATTTTATGAAGAATTTCATCATTTTTATTAATAGTCTAATTATATCATACTTGAAATGATTCTGAAAATTGTATTTTACTGTGAGAAATGATAGATTGATATTTTTTGTTGCTTATTTGCAAACTGTTAACAATTTTTGTTTTTTTGTTTTTAGAATGGGCAACTTATTCACAACTATAAAGGAACTGGTGGTATATTTGAGGTATGTTGGAACTCGCGTGGTGATAAAGTTGGTGCTAGTGCTTCTGATGGAAGTGTAAGTATTATTCTTTTGTTATTATATAGTTGGGATCCTATGGAAGTTAATTTTATTAAGAACACAACAAGTTGTTAAAATACCAAATGATATTTTATTAACTTATTTAACATTTTTAAACATAAATCTTTTGGTAAAATTTGTAGTTCTTTTTATGTTCATATAACTTATTTTTATTATGTTATTTGAATTATACTAGTATTATTAATTGTGTCATAAAACTTGTTAAATTTGTTTTTTCTTCATAGGTAAGCTTTATTATAAACTTTCTATTATTGTTTATTATATTATTAAAATATTTTATTTTCATGTGAATGTATTTGTTACTATCCATTACTATTGTTACTATATATTTACAAATCTATTTCAGTCTTTTACATTTCCAAATAATTTAAGTAAATAGATTTCTTGGGACATCTTTGAATTAGTGAAATTAATTATATTTTTTCTTTTAAACTTTTATACAAGATCATCATGATATTCATTATTACCAAATAATTTCATTTTTAATATATTTGAACAATTATAATTTTAAATTATATTATAAAGAGCGAAAATATAAAATTATTTTGTAAACAGCTGTGTATTTTAAATGGTGTAAAAATATTTATATGACACATTCAATACTGTAAAGCATTTTAATGTTTATTCTTTCCCTTTTCTTTGATGTCATTTCTAAAATTAAAAATGTAGTCTATTGTATTTTTTAAATTTAAGAAATTTTTTCAAAATGTTTTTTTAGTTTGTGTTTATTGTTTACAATTGTCCTTTATTATTAGTTTAATGCCAAAATTTATCTCTTAATGTACGGAAATGATAAAATCTGTGGGGTTATTTATAGCTGATGAAAATAATTCTGTAAACATTTCAGTTTATACTTTTAGTTGTAATTTTTATCTAGTTATTAGTCATTACATTGTGCAAATAATATATGATTTTATGTTATTTCTTTTTATTTTATAGTATATAAATAAAATTTGTTAGAAAAATTGCTACTTATCTCAAACCATGCAATTTTTCATGTTTTGATTTTAATTGTTCTTGGTTTTTTAAAGGTATTCGTTTTGGATTTAAGAAAATTGTAAGTAATTGTAAGGCTTCATCAGGTAGTATTTGTTTTTTTCATGGACTGTATCATGTGCTGAGCTTATGGAATCATTTATCACAGAATATTTTAGTGATCATCTGCTCTATTGAATGAAATTGGTGGCATATCTGCTGGGTGGTATGAATTATGTCTGCAAGTTCTGTACAGAAATGAAATTGTTCTCTGAATGACATTGTTTTATCTCATAATTTATATCTGTATGTCATTAAATCGATTATAGATTTAATTTTTTGTCTTTGTTTATTGTGTGAACACTTTGTTGTATATACATAGGAAATAAGTTGCTATTATTACTCTTAACTATTTTCTGCAACTGAATTATAGAATATATTTCACTTTTGAATTTTTTCAGACTACTACCTTTAGTGACCATGCCTTACATGGTCATTTTAGTTTACTTTTTTATCATTAATATTCTACCATTTGGTGAGAAAATTTAAAGCATGCATTGATATTTATACTTTTTGTGAGTGTAAAATAACGCAGTTTTTATATTATGCCATTGCTATAATTACCGATAGAATATATAACTACCAATCAATTCCTTTCTTGAACTTTTATCTCATTTAACAAAAACCAGTTTACTGTAAATTTCTAGGCGATTTCTGAAGGATATAAACTTGATAATACCATCTATAATGATAATTATGAAGTAGAAGTCAAGCAGAACAGTTTCTGCATTATATACTATCACATGCATAAATAAGGAAATAGTGATAATATTATTAAGGGATTTAAAACCTTATTTTAAGTTAATTTAAGTTTGATGTATACTGAAAGCTGTTACTAAATATGAAATTTTAATGGTAAGGAATTCATTAATGCAATTTTAAATTTTATAGATTTTTTTAGCATTATTAAATTTTAAAAATGATTATCTGTAATTGTATTGCAATTAATAATAATGGATGGTTGATTACTTAAAACTGCTGTGATAAACTACAATTAAAATGTGTGTCAAATATTGTTATCATTGTTATATGTATAACACTATCAGTGATGCATAGCTCTATTTAAGTAAAGAGATTGGTGGTACACTGTAATTTCTGGTTTGGTATACTACAATTCATGGTACTTTGTAATTCATTTGCAACTATAAACCAAAGAATTTCACACGAAACTCATTCTGACATTTGGCATTTGAATGAATTTACATTCCTGACAATGTTTGAGTATATATGGCAAAAATAGATTGTCAGGTGTGAGGAGAACTAAATTTCTTTAAGATCCAAAAAACTACTATTTTTATACACTTGTTAAAAAATAACAGATTTCTAAAAATCATGGAAATGTAAATTATTGAATCTTTATAAATTTTAAATAATCATTAATAATTACTGTTAATTTAATAAAATACAAAATTTTATAATTTTAATATCTTTAAGCTACATGTAAAAATTTTTTTATAAAGATTCCTAAATTTAGAATTAAAGTAATATTTGCTTACTTTTTACTATTGAAAAGAAATAGTTGTTACGAGTATTGACTTTTAATAATTTGATAAAAATGTAAACTAAATTAAAAAAAAAACTTTATTAAACCATAAATTTGAGGATATCTAATAAATATGTACAATATATTCTAAAAAGATTTAAGTATCAAGAAATATAGGATTTATATTTCTTACAATATTTAAGGTTTTAATATTATTATCCAGTATAAATATATAATCAGTGATTTGGTTTATCAATTAATTGTACAAACTATGACTAGCATTTGATTTATCAGGGAAAATTAAACTAAAGCTTTAATTACAATTCTTATTCATAATTAAAACTAAAGCTTTAATTATGAATAAGAATTGTGATTTTTTTTATTTTTGCAAATTGAAACTTTTTTGATTAAATAACTTTAAAAATCTGTATGTGAAACATTTTATAAATTTGTTTTCATTAAAACATTTCAATAAAGCTCCCAATTTCCTTTATATTGTAAATTTTTTCCCCATATGAATATGAAAATATTCTTTTAAGGCTTGTAGAAAAAAGCAATAAATATTGCTCTATAATTCAACAAACTTGTTATCACACTTATTTAGCCATTTATTACTTATGTGGGACTTATCTAATTATATGTATTTGCTTATCATTATTTAACAAATGTGAAACAAATTCTTTTTGCATTCATTTTTCATGTCTTTAAATTCGATGTTACTTATGTGTTGCGATACATCTATTTTTCAGACAATTAAAATTCCCTATTCTATTAATCAAATGTATACATTAAAGTGCTAATTAGATTTATTACTTTCACAATTCTTCATCCTTTCTCTGTGTGTTTTTAATGATTTTTGTCCAAATATCAGCAATATCTGTAATAGAACAATTATTAATTTAAGCATTACCCATTCAGTCAATGTAATATAAAGTAAACAAGCAAGTTTTTGCCGTTTTTACGTTGCCATTGAATCAAGGGAGAATAAATATTAGTGTATGACTTGGTTGAAACTCTGATCATTCGAGAATAGTAATATTAGTTGTTATAAAAGCAGATCCACCCTGCACATTCATCAATCATAACTTGTACTGTAGCGAAGAAAAATCGATGTGTCGAACTAGCTCGCTCGGTGTTTGCTTTACAACTTCAAGATGGACTCATCAGCAGCTGCATCAAGTTGCCAAATATGTCAAACATTTACTTATAGTGTCGTGAATGAACATATGGCAAGGCATTTGCAGACCTGCCAACTTTTACGCATCGTGCGTAAATTTTACGCAAAATCGCCAGGTTTTACGCTTTTACTGATAGCATGAATTATTTTACGCGTTTCGGTTCTACTGGGTAAAGTTTCAAAAAGAAAAAAAAATTTTATATCTTAGCACATAATGGCATCTCGCTAGCCATGATGAGAAACGGAAATTAGCACCCCATTCAACTCATTTGTGGAAATAGAAAACTGACTTCCGAGACTGTGGTCGCAGAGGCTCCGAACAGTCCGAAAATGCACATGTCAAACCTATCGGGTGGGGGAGAGGAAGGCTCCAGCTTTAAAAACTATAGATGGGGAAAAGAAATTGTAGAGGTATAATCTTGTTCTTTAGTCACATGGATCAAAACTCGGCGCCATTCATTTTCACTACTGTGATTGGTGGACTGTTGCAGATGGGCGGAGTTAACTCTGAGGCTCTCTTGGGTGAAAGCAAACATATTGGCTGTGTTGTGGATGTCGATAATTTGTGAAAATGGCTGTTAGTAAACCCAATAAATCTTATTTTCAATCTTTTAAAAATAGTTATAGTGTCGAATTTCCATGCATTAAAGCATCATCTAAAGGAGTTAAGTTTGCTCATTGCGTAGTTTGCAACTGTGATTTTAATATATCTCACGGCGGTCGTTTTGATATTTCTCGTCATGTCAAAGGCCCAAAACATGTACAGGAAGCAAAAAGTACAGCAAGCACTTCTAAAATGGATGCTTATTTTAAAAATGATACTCAAGAAGTCACTCGGTCAGAATTATATTTCACTTCATTCTTGATTGAGCACAACATACCACTCAGCGTTTCTGATCATGCTGGTCCCCTTTTCAGGAAAATGTTTCCTAAAAGTGAAACTGCAAAGCGTTATGGATGTGCTAGAACCAAAACTTCTGCCATTATAAAGGAATTAGCATTGGACAAAAAGGAAAACCTCGTTAAATTCCTACAAAATTCACCCTTTTCTGCTGCATGTGATGGCAGTAATGATAGCGATTCAAAATTATATCCAATTGTTGTAAATTTTTTCAATCCCATTCGTAAATCTATTCAAAGCTGCTTATTATCACTTCCAAGTTTATCAGGGGATGCAACAGGAGAAAATATAAGCAATTTAATTTTAAGCGAATTTGAACGATTAAATATCCCTTTTAAGCATTGCATAGCTTTTGGTGCTGATAATGCAGCAGTAATGCAAGGGAAGAAAAAAGGTGTCATAACCTATTTAAGAGCAAAGCAAGAAAATTTGATATCTATTGGTTGCTCTTGTCACTTGATAAATCTTGCCTCTGAGAAAGGTGCTGCAAGCTTACCAATTAAAGTTGATGAAATCATAATTGACATTTATTATTATTTAAATCGGAGCTCGAAAAGAAAAGAAAGCCGGAAAAAATTTCAAGAATTGTGTTTCAAAGATACTCAAAAAATTCTTAAACATGTTTGCACACGTTGGCTTTCATTACAAAAAAGTCTTCAAAGACTCATAGATCAATGGGATCCGCTTTTAAAATATTTTCATGATATCGTTAAAGTGGAAAAATGAACTTATTCTGAAAATCTGGCATCATTCAGCATACGCAAAATAGCAGCAAAAAATTCTGAAGTGGATGTACCATGCGTCAAACCAAGTTTAAAACGAAAAAGATATGAAATGGAGTCAGAGAATAGTGCAAAGAAATCTTTTGGTAAAAATAATAAATTTAAATGTCAAAATATGTCTAGAGAAGAGAAACTTTTTCTTTTCTTATCATCTTCCATCAATAAAGCTTATAGTCTGTTTTTGCTTTACACTGTAAAGATATTTGAAAAATATAATATTTTATTACAATCCAGTAATCCACAAATTCATAAACTTAAAGATATTATGTATAGCATGTTCAAAGAACTATTGACTAAGTTTGTTAATCCATCCATGATTCGAAATGTACCTTTATTTGAAGTAGATTATCATTCTTTTGATAATCAAAAAGAATCTTCTGATTTAATCATTGGAAATAGTACATCTGATGTTGTGGCAATATTATCTGATGAAGAAAAAAATTTTTTTTTCTGATGTTCGGAAGTATTTCACAACTTCTTGTGATTATATTTTAAACAAATTTCCAATGAAACAAGATCTTTTGCTTCATTTGCAGTTGCCAGATGTGGATAAACTAGATGAAGCCAAATTTTCAAGTGTAAGGTACTTTGTTCAAAAGTTTCCATTTTTGCTGCCAATTAATGATAGTGAATCTGAGGATATGGCTATGGATGAGCTAGAAAATCAGTTTTCTTCATTGCAAACTGAAGACTTATCCAAGTTAAAAAAAGAAAATGAAAAGATTGATTCTCTGTGGCTTCAAATTGGTGAAATTAAGAGTGTAGATAAAAGTGACAAATATGATAGAATATCTAAATTAATGTTATCTTTATTAGTGATACCACATAGCAATGCAGAGTGTGAAAGAATTTTTAGTTTAGTGAAAAAGAATCGAAATGAATTTAGAAACTCACTATCAAATAATAATTTAGAAAATTTGCTTATTGTGAAATCTTTAAGCGATGGATTTTGTTATGAGCAAGAGTTCAGTAAGAGTTTGTTAGAAAAGGCTAAAAAAGCCACTGTTGCATCATTGAATTCTTCCAGTGTATAAAATATTAAAGAAATGTATTTAATGAAGAAAATTTTCTATGGAGTTTTTAATCTTTAACCCAGAATTTTTATTTTATTAATTGTTGATGTGTTTATAATTATTAACTTTAATTGATTTAAAAGCGATTGTGTGTAGCAGAATAATGTCCAGATAACTTATTTTTGTTAATAAATGATTGAAATAAATACTTCAACAGTGCAATTTAGTGTCATTGCGGAGTGCATAGTATTTCCTTGTAAGTATTTTAATATTCAGAAAGCACAAAAATCGTAGTGTAATATGTATGCATTCTGGAATCTATGGCTTTTAATTATTAAAACTTTAGATGAATTAAATTATTAGCATCTGCATTTTCATTAGTTAATAATTTACTTTTAATTAACATAAAATTATAGTCAAGTAATAACTTAGTTAATAAAATTACGAAAATATATATCTAATATGTAATTTTGAAAAAAAAAGTTTTACTGAAACACTTTTTCGAAAGTTGGCAGGTATGCATTTGTTTCACAAATTCGGGTCGGGAGATTTAGCCCTCAATGATAAAGTTGTTGTCTAGTGGACAAGTCGTCAAATGGTTCACTATGAGTTGCTACCATCGGTTCAAACTGTCAATGCTGACCTGTATTCGCAACAATCGGAATATGTGCAACTGGAGTAGTCGGCACTGATTAATCCTCCTTTTTCACTTGACCTTGCTCTATCAGATTACAACCTTTTCCATTTCCTGGGCAGTTGAAAGTCCTTCATGAATGAAGCAGACCTGCTCCAAGCACTCCAAGCATTGACTTCTTTGTGTCCAAAACCCATTAGTTTTACCGCAAGGGATTGCACAATTGGAGACATATTGGCAGAAGGTACTGAATGCTGATGTTAATTGCTTTGAGGACTAATAATAAGCTATATTTTCTGTAGGTCATGTTCTTTTAGGTTCTTAAAAATGGCAGTTTGATTCTTGTTTAGCTTGTAGATTATGAGTATTCAAACTATATACAGGGTTCGCACAACTCCTGGAAACTCCTTAAATTTCAAAAGAAAATTTAAGGGCCCTTGAAACTTGAATTTTGACTCGACTCCTTAAAAATCGTGAATTACTCCTGGAATTTTTCTACAAAATATTATAATTTTTTGATTTTTTTTGTTTTAATATTTTAAAATTTTCAATAAAATTGTCAAAAAAACTATTTAGTATTAGTTTTTAATAATGCCACTAGATGGCGGCGCGATCGATATTAAATTTTTTGTATTTTTAAATGTTGGCTTGTATTAACGTTAGTTATAATAATAGCTCTAGTTCAGCTACAATAATTTCATAATAATTCGGTTTAGTAGTATTTAGATTTATGTAAAGTGAAGTGAAATACTGAAGTGAAGTAATTATGAAACAAAATAAATGTGCTGCACAATTAAGACCGGCGATTTTAATTAATTCTTTTTCTATTTGCTGCTGTTTTTCTTGTATTGTATAAAACTCTTTGTTTTGAATATTAATATTTAAATATAAAATTTTTGAGTTAAAACATATTTTCAATGTTTCCCTTGATGAAAATTAAGTAGACAAAAATTGGCTTTTGCATGGTTCAGAAAAAATACTTGCCCATTGTTTGGTTTGCAAGAAAGACTTGTATTTCAAATATGGGTGAATCCGCAGTTAAATCCCATATGAAAAGGAAAAAGCATATATTTATTAGAACAAGCTATATCTGCTAAAAATCTACTCATTTAAAAGATTTTTTCACTTCTGCTGATCCTGTTAAAGAATGTGAACCCAAAGCATGCTCTGAAACTTTAGATTCATTTGTTTCTTCAAAAGAAGTTTTTAAGGCTGAAATTCTATGGGCCCGTAAAGTTAAGTGGTTTCAGCTACAGTTCTTGTAACAATATAAATTACCTCTTTCAAACAATGTTTCTAGACAGTGTTATTGCAAAGCAATTTTTCCAACTTATTGAAAGAAAAAGTGAAGAATGTTTATAATTATGTACTTTTCTTTCATGAAACTTTAAATAATCACCTGCCGACAAAGCAACTGGACTGCCATGTAAGATTTTGGGGTGTTAAAACACGGTATTACTCATCCGATTTTTTAGGTCATTCAACTGGAGATATTTTGTTTGCAAAAGTGAATGAGAAGTGTTTAGAATTAGGAACTAACAAAGCCTATTCCGTGTAACCTCCACAGAGCTGTGGGAGTGGCAAATTTTCGCCTTAAAACTGGGCATGATTATCTGCAAAAACACCTTCACCGTTTGGGTTTGAGGGACTCTCCAATCTGCCCTTTTTGCGGACTAGAGGATATGACTGGTGACCACCTTTTCACTTGCCCTGGACTTTCGGACGTCGCAGATAGAAATTCTGCAGAAGATGACTTTTCATTCACCTCAAGATTGTATTGGGCTGCCCGACAGAGACTGATGGTTGAAAAACCAAGGTCGGGCGTAGGATAAAAAAAAAAAAAAGAATTAGGAACAAGTGGATTACTCCAGTTGTCAATGGATGGTCTAAATGTAAACTGGTCTGTTTTAAATAAAATGGCTTATTTTTTTAAAAAAAGGGAACATCATTCAAGTATTGTAAATGTCGGAAGCTGCAGCCTACACATTCTACATAATGCTTACAACCATGGATGATCCTCATCTCCAGAAGTTGAGGTAACAGCAAGTACAGTTTACAGACTATTTAAGGACTCACCTGCTCGTAGGGAATGACTTTGATAGCCTTGGCGTAGGTCTAAAATTTCCTTTAAAGTTTTGCAAACATCGATGGTTAGAAAATATAAGTGTTTTCAACAGATTGCTTGAAATGTTACCATAACTTAAAACACGTCATTTGTTCAAAACAAAATATTTCCTAATCCTGGTACCAAAACTTTTGATATTGTGCAGAAGTGTACAAAAGATGTACTTTTTCTGCTAAATGCAATTTTTTTAAATATTTATTGCTCAGGAAGTAGAACATTTTCTGACACTTTATCAAACTGATAAACCAATGTTGCCATTTATTGCTGGAGATTTCATGCGCTGTTGTAAAGTTTGATGCAAAAGTTTTTAAAAGAATCTTTGCTATCTGTTTTGCCATTTAAATTTATTAGTATTGATGTAACAGATAAAAACAATCAAAAAGATGCTAGTCAATTAGATGTTGGATTTGTTACCAAACAAATCATCAGGGAATTGTGTATTAGCAAAACTTTGACAGAAAAACAGAAGATAGAATTTTTTATAAATTGCAGATCATTTTTATAATCAATGACAAAAAAATTAATAGAAAAATGTCTTTTGCAATATTCTGTTGTACGAAACATGATCCTCGAATTCTGATATGTAATGAATCCAGTAATTTAAATAAAATACAGAAACCTCTTATGTACATGTCTAATGCATCTAAAATAAATATTTCAGAATGTGATTTCGTTTTAAAAGAATTTCGTAATTTTGTAGAAGACTTTAAATCATTATAACCGACTGTAAGATTTCAAAATTGTATTGATGAGATCCTATTTAAGATAGAATAGACATTTTTAATTTTAACTTACTCTCAAATGGGCAA
>CM075853.1:34367612-34427612 GCA_037975125.1 Latrodectus hesperus
TTGAATCTAAAAATTATTCTTTAAATAAATCATTGATTGAATTACATTCCTCACTTTGAACAAATTCATGAAATAAAAACTTGGCAGTCTTTTATTTATAATTTTACACCAAAATATCCTTAAACATTCTACTGTTTAACTATGATGTAAGATTTATGTTTCTAAATGTATGTTTTTATTTTTGTGAACTATAAATGTTTTTATTTTTCTAAAAAAGAATATGATCACCAGAAGAATCTTATACATTTCTATTTATATACTAAATAATGCGCTTATTAAAAGATTTTAATTTGGAAGTTATTTAAAAATTTTCTAATGGAAATAAATATATGAAATAAATTTTAAAAATAATATGGCAATCAATTAAAAAATAATTAAAAATGTACTTTAAATGCAATTATTTTTTCGGCGAAATTAACTTAGGTGAATCCAAGAGAAAATATTGTGGAGGATTGTAATTTCTATGAAAAAGTAATGATGATTAATCTTGTTGATTGCCAATATTACTTTCCTTTTTAACATTTTATCTCAGGAATATCAATAAAGAAATTATAATCAAGTTATAATTTAAGTACTTAGTTTACTTTTAATCATTGATTTATAAAATTTAAATTGCTGGTAACAAAAAAGAGCATTTAAATTTCCAATACTTGGGATAAAATTTTTTCAATCAGTGAGTCTGCACATGGAAATATATATATATATTTCCATGTGCAGACTCATATATATATATATATATATATATATATATATATATATATATATATATATATATATATATATATATATATATATATACAGTATGTCCACTAAAGTCCTTGCCACCCTCTTAACTTCGGAACGGCTGCTGCTATATTCATAAAAGTGATGTCTAGGTATAGTAAAATAGCCTTGCGCTACTGAATAAAACCACTTACCGCGCCACCAGGTGGAAAACTGTGGAGTTAGCATTCATATCTCGAAAACGGAACGAGATAGGTAAAAAAAGTGATTTACAAAGTTGTAGAGCATCCTCGATTTAGTACGAAAAGATACCTTGTAGGCATTAATGTGAAGAATACAACGGTTAAAACGCGCATTTGTTGTTTCGTGCTGTGACGTGGCACATCATACGTGTGCATACTTGAAAAAACAAAAAATCGTTTTCTTTCACCGCTAGCCGTGAAAGAACACGATTTACATTTTCGTGATTACATTTTTCACTTTTTTTTAGAAATGGGAAGAATCGAAGTATTAAAAATAATTCCAAAAATTTGTATGCAGTATGTAAATACGTAAGAAACTTCATGCCTGTTCACCTGAAACAGCTATAAAAGAGACATCTTCTTGGTAATACTCGATTTTGTGGAGAGTCTGCCGTTGTTTAATCTTAAGAATCTATGGTTTCAACCTGACGGCGCGATTGCTCACTAGACATCTCCAGTGAAGCAGTACCTCGTCAAGGAATTTGGAAACCAAATACTAGGTTATGGTGGTTTCGAAGAGTGGCCTCCACATTCTCCTGATCTTACTCCACTGGACATTTTCCTGTGGGGATACTTGAAACAACAGGTGTATGCGACTCCTCCACAAAAATTGCAGGACCTTAAACGACACATTACGGTCGCGTGTTCCAGCGTGTGCAACGTAATCTTCAAGCGAGGATCCAAATGTGCATTGCAGCTCACGGTGAGAAGTTTGAACATCTTAAATAAAGTATATTGTTATAACTATTTGTTTTTTTCCTATCTTAGATCGTTTTGTCACGTCACAGCACGAAACAACAAATGTGCGTTTTAACCCTTGTATTCTTCACATTAATGCCTACAAGGTATCTTTTCGTACTAATTCGAGGATGCTCTACAACTTTGTAAATCACTTTTTCTCTCTATCTCGTTCCGTTTTCAAGATAGGAATGCTAACTCCGCAGTTTTCCAGCAGGTGGCGCAGTAGTCTGTTTCATTAAGTAGCGCATGGTTACTTTACTATACCTAGACACCACTTTTATAAATATAGTAGCAGCAGTTCCAAAGTTAAGAGGGTGGCAAGGGACTTTAGTGGACATACTGTATATATATATATATATATATATATATATATATATATATATATATATATATATATATATATATATATATATATATATATATATATATATATATAATTTTAAAGCTTTTAATTTAAGATATTTAATTTTAATATTAAAAAACTATCTGTTAATATTAATAGTAAGCATCAACAATTTTTAATGATTATTCTTTATTTCAAATTCTTTGCCAAGATATGTCCTACAATACTTATTTCCAAGACTTTCAATAGCATTTAATCATTTCACCTTTTTGTATCTAAATGTTAGGACTGTTGTTGTGCTTCGTTAAAATGTTTGACCATTTCTTTCTGTTGGTTCTGTTTCTTTTACGACTGAACTCCAAACTTTTTCCTTCTCTTGTTCTTTTCACTTAGCTTTAGGTCTTCTAGTTTTTGACCCTTCTGTGTTTCCGCATACTGATTTTTGCAATTCTTTTCTCGTCTATCTTTAATACATATTCAAACCTCTGCTTTCCTGTTTTTCACATTTGCAATAGTATAAATTTTTTTTATATTTATTTTTTTACTTTTTAAATTTCCAATGCCATTTTTGGAAATAGTCCCAAAAAACCTGCATTGTAATTCTCTCTCTCAATAATCACTTCATAAATTAAAGTTTTAAGCTCTATGTTTACATAGCTAAATTAAGCAGTTTTGATAAATGTAGAATAAACTTTGTCTCTGCAGAAATTCTTGCTCTGATATGTAACTTATCCTCAATATTATTCTGTAATAAATGATCCCAAATATTTAAATTATTTAACTTTCATTACAAATTTCCTTCACATTCAACATACTGATTTCGGTGTAGAATCGGGTATTTCTTGTTTTGTTGATACATTTTGGCGATAAACTTTAATTTCTAGTAATCTTATTTTTGTGTAGCGGCCATTTTGTTTGTCACATTTTGGTGCTTATCTTAGCTTCCAAAAATTGCCAAAGAATGAAGAAGTACCCGATTGTAAACTTTTACCGACATATTTTGCAGTTTTCTTTTAATTTATGAATTTATTGTATTCTTTTTCTTTTGATATTAAGGCATAAAAATTCTCTTTAAAAAACAAAACCAGGTCTGTACAATATTCTTGGAGTGTCTTTTGGTTTCTTCTCAGCAGCGCGAAGTCATCAGCAAAAGTAAAATATTAGCAAGTTCTATCAAAAGTAGCCTACATTGGTTGGATAATCTCTTAATCGGATTGGTCTGTTTCGTATAAAAATATCAATATTTGAAACAATTTATTACAGAAAGAAAAATTACAAATAACTTTCAGCTCAATTGGAGATGGGCTATACTAATTTTCTAATCACTAGTGAATTTTCCTTTCCTATAAAGTTTCAATATGTTTTTCTCAAATTTTCATTGGTTCATTATTATTTTATTTATATATCGCATTAAAGCTTCAGAGAGTATTCTTTTGGTAAATTTTTTGAATATTATAAAAAAACAGTATTTTATTTATTACATTAAAAATATCAGAAAAATATTTTCCTTATGATGTGAAATAACTATAGTCCCAATCTCCCATTCCTATTTTACTATTGGGATTTGTATGTAATATTTATGGGATATAAGGAATCCTAAATGGTGTGGAAGAGATTTTACTTGAAAATTTTGAGGCATATTTTAGTATGTATACCAAATTCTTTTACTGTAAAATTAATATATATCTTGTAAAAATTCAAATTATAATTCTAGTTATGAAAATTAAACTGAATGCTTAGTTTTTCTTCTTTCTTCTTGCCTACTTAAATTATAATTCTCCAATTTGATCTGCTTGTTTTAGACTGATTTGGTATTCCCAAATCTAAGAATTCTATTATTAATTTTAAAATAAATTAAAAAAAATTGGACTTTAATTCATTAGATGTTTGAGGAAGAAATGTTTTCCTCATAATATCATTTTCTTTATATCTGTGATAACAAATGAACATGAAATTTGTGTCAATTTTATTATTAATTGTTCACTTATCGATTAAAAATATCTAAGCTTGACCAATGGTCATACATGATCAAGGACGTTACAAAAGGAGAGTAGTCAAATTAGCATGAACATGATAACTTTTTGTCCATCTAAAATGTCTTTTTTTTTGACCGTGGCAGAAAAATCCTCTCTTCTTGTAAAAAATGCTCTAACCATCCAACTCCACTGGATCACATTTTGAATTGCATCGAGCTCATATATTTCCATTTATTGTAACAACAAGCATATAAAATTTGTGTGTGTGCAATATTTTAATATATATGTAAACGTATGTAAAAATCTTAAATTACCTGAAGAAGGAAATAAATTAAAATTATTGAGTATATATAGAGTGTTAAAATAATTCTTAGATGGACATTAACTTGTAAGTTTTGATGGCAGTAACTGAAATGGTATTTCAATGTTTATTTTGGTATGGAATTTCTATCGCTTAATCTATATCTATTATTCATATTTTTATCTCTATTCTCATCTAGAATATGTTTGAAATCACTTAATTTTCAAACTTTTTTATTACTTTTTATTTTAATTAATTATTTATAATCTTAGGTACTACCTAATGAAATTTCAATTTTTAGAATAATATTACTTTTAGTACTAAGTACAGTGTTCAGATAAAGGTTTCCAAATAAGTTGTGGATGCATTTCTTTTGTAACAGATCAGTTGAATATACCTTATTCGTTCCTTTCTATTTAAATTATCTTACAACTGGTTTGCGGAATTTATAGCTGCTCACACGCCAGGCAATATTGTGTGATTGATTAGTTAAGATTTTACCAGAGGTAAAAACATATACCTGGTTTTTGAGGATTCCACCTTTTCTGTGGGGAGATATTTCTTTAAAAAATAACTTACATTAGACTTTTTTTATACATCATACTAAAATAAACAAAAATCAAAAGAATTGAAAAAATTATTTATGATTGAAGTTCTGATCTTTAAAGCGACAGTTCTTTAGTCAAGGGCTGAAAAGACAAAACATTAAATTAACGCAATGAAAACTGAAGCAGAACTTACATTAGTTCCTTTTTCTTTACGGCATATCCCGAAATAAGCAAAAACGCAAACAATTAAAAGAAAAATTCAGAGTGATGTTTCAGTTTAAACGTAAAAGTATGAAGTTATATATTTTAACCTTTAAAAACGCATGCATTACAACTTAAAAATAATGTTTTTCATCCTACAATGGGTCAAGTATAGATTAGATTAATCCAAATCGACCAAGATGTAAAAAATACTGGAAAACCTCCTTCAGTTACAATTACATATTAAATATTGAAACCGGTATTTTTTCAATTGCATTTCATTGGGTTTTTGTCTGGTGACACATTGGGTTAAACAAAATCACATTCACTGCTAAAATAATTTTTTTCAAAAACCGAAAAATAGTAAATATTGTTATATTTTTGGAAAAGTTGCCATGTAGGAATTTAGAAACAAGAGGGATTCAATTCCATAAGTATTTTTCTCTATTCCCAGCAGTTAAGCATAGATGAGACAATTTTAAAAGGTAAAAGAAAGGATGATTCTCTTTCTGGAAGCGAAAAGAATTGCAGAGAGGAATTTTGCATCTCTTTAATTAATTAGATTCCAGCTTAGGCAAATGTATCATCAGTTCAAATCAATTTTAAATGAAATTCATAAATTATAATCAAAGTTTCAAAATGAAAAGTAGTTTTTATTCGAAATTAGCCAGCAACCGACGTCTTGAGTTAAATTCATGATTCAGTACCGAACGAAAATTCGGTGGATGCACGGAATAGAATTTTTATTCATTCAAATATATTTGACGAAATAAAGTCAATAATAATGAGATTAATATTTAAATAAAGACTCAAAATTTATTTAATTATTTGGATCGACCGTAAAATTTATTTATAATACTATATTTAAAATATTTTTTACAGAACAAAATAGTTAATATGATAATTTTATTTCTAAATTATTCTGAGAAATTATTCAAGGTAAGAAGTCAGAAATGAAAGAAACTATTAATTCAAGTTAAAAATCTACAGGTAGATTTTTAAAAAAATTTAATACTTAAAATTCACCTATATTTGTACATGATATAAATTTTTGTGAAATTAATATTGTTCAAAATTTATTAGTACAGTATTTAACAGCAAACATAATTAAATGTATAATTGAATTTAATCTAAAGTAATGTGTTGTTTACTGAATTGTAAGCTCAATGAAAGAACTAAAATTAAAATAATTAAATTTATTTTGTAAAAAATATCGAATATTTGATAATAATCAATAAAGCAATAGTTTCCTAATTTGGTTAATTTTTGTACAAGTTCATCTTTTAAAGTTAAAAAAGTATTTGATCTTTTTTATATATTAGTTTCCGTTGTTTCTTGATTTAATGTTATTTGTTTAAAATTCATCGTTAATTTTTTCATTCTACTCATAAAATTATGGGTTTTTCTTAAAAACAAAATATTAAAACTTATTTATTGATATCATTGGTTTTTCACATTCATGATTTACATATTTCTTTATTTTTAATAAATGAATTTTTCTAATTACTTTATACTTTAAATTATTTGAACGTTTCAATGCTTCCCACAGCAAGTCAGACGACAGAAACTTCTATCCATCTTCTGGAAACCATAGAAATACATTTACTTGAAATTATGACCTATAGAAACGAACAAAAAATTTCCACAAATACCATTTAATTGCACTTATATATGAAATTTCTAAAATCCAATATATTTCTGACCTTTTTAGCGATTATATTTTTCGTATTTCTTGACATAATCAATAATTTGTTAATTGCTATAATAAATCACTGTTTCATGTCAACACATTTGCATATTTCTACTGATTTATGCAGTGAATAGCAGATAATTAATTCATATTAATTTCCTAATATTAATATTTAACTCTGCGTGCCTGAATTTTAGAAGAGGATATGCAAAGTTTCCATGACAGAAAACTTGTTATCCAACTGTTGTATCTAAAAAAATGAATATTAATTGTGATACCATTATGTATAAACTTCATAATGAGAATTATCTATGTATGTGTGTGTCTAATTAATTGTGGTTTGATAATGCTCTTATTGTAATGTTCAAATTTGTATTAATTCCGGGGAACGATAAAAGGGCATTTTACTGAAAAAGGACAGACGTTTGAGGAAACATTTTAAAAGATGTTTTGACGCCTAAACAACATCATCATTACAAATTCTGATTAAAAAAAGAGATAAGGTAAGAACCCTTTTCCTCTTACACTACTGGGTAGTAAAATTTTAATACCAGGATGAACAATCTTACGAATGTCAAAAACACAACAAAAAAAGAAAAGGTTGAAATACGCAAATTATCAGCATTTCAATGCTTTTGAATAACGCAGGAAGGGTAATTGACGTCTGACGCAATGTGTAAAAGAAAAATTGAGCTGTGGATTTTTCATTTGGTAATACTTGTAAGGTCAATATTTCTCAGAATATCCTATCAGGTCTCGAATAATAATAATAAGAAATACTTACCATAAAGAGTCTGAAAATGCAGATGCAAGATCATTGCTTATTCAGAAATGTGGATTATTGATCTGTGCAATTGCTACACTGGTAGAAATCTGAATAGTGTCATGCGAATCGATGGGCTGTTGAGAATCATACTGAACGGATTGCAGAATCTCAAAGGACTCTCATGATTACGACATCTGGGAATAGACATTGTGTTATAGACAGTGGAAAACTTTATAAACTACTGGACACGGTTATAAATCAAAAAGTCTCCAGTGATCAGCTCGTTCTGTTAGCTTGCCAAGCATTACTTCAGCTTCTTTTGAGTGAAACATCCAATCTTGTGCTCCTAAAAATTAATATGGATGCAGAAGTATCATAAAGCCATCATTTTATACAATTCCCAAGTTTGCATGTTGCAATACATGTCTGGAGATTCGAAAAGAATGCTTTTTCTTGCTTACAATCCATATCAAAATCATCTCTACTTGTTGAGATGGCATGGTCTATCACCCCTTTCCAGCTTTTATTTCATGAAGGGTCGCATCAACTTGAGGAAGCATTGAATGAGTTGCCCGTTTCGATAATTCAATTCTAGTTCGACTTCATACCAAATCAGGTAAAAGTCATTGCATTTACCAGGATGGTGCATTGGTTTCTACTAATTTCCCACTCTTTTAAATTCTCAAATTACTTGCAAATTTAATTATTTTGTCTTCATGTCATAGTGTTTACATACAATAAATGTCTTTTATTTGCTTTCCTTCATAGAGCTACAATGTTGAAAGCCAGTAGTGTGCATGCAGGTAATTATGTATTTAAATTTTATTATTTAACTATTGCCAGCATTTTCTTAGAAATATAACGATATTTGTACCGTAAATACTTAATTTCCTGAAAAAGTTAAAAGCTCCATTTTTGTACGCCACAATAATTGGTTAATGATGATCAGATACATTATTTCAGTTATACTTTTTTATGAATAGCTATTTCGTATTTTCTTCATTTGGTTCAGTTACATAAATCAAGCGATCTTTTCAATATCTCATACTGAAAATATCATTATTATAATCAGTGTAAATTTTTCGTAATAAATATATTTATTTCTTAAAATAAATTATAAAGTATTTTTAAGAATTGCTATTACAATTTTTATTATGTTACGATACTTTGGGGAAAAAATAATGAAGCAGAAAAGGGAAAACATTTTTTTAACTGTACATGTAAACAAACACAGATGAGTTCTTCAATCACAATATCCGGTTCTCGTATTGTGGTAGGCTTCAAAGTACTCGAGGGAAAGCTTTTTCTTAAAGCTAATGCGCAATGTACAAGGAAATCTATTTTCACAGAAATGGTTTTGCAACGAGAGCCGAGGAAATATTATTTTCAAATAAGTATCGAAAAGGAGAAAAAGAATAAAGAACACACATTCCCGCTACATTTATTTGCAAAATCCTAGAAGCTACTCGAAAGTCTGGTAAGGTAATACTTCCGGTTCTGAGATATACTTTTCTTATCTAAAGTAGAAAAAAAATCTGCATAAATCACTTCAGAGAAAACTTTTTCTCCCTTTTCCTTTCCAATATCCGATTCTTAAGAAGATAGACGCTATTTTTCCGAGGCCGTGAACAGTAAGGAATTCTTGATGCTTAAAAAGTGTATCTCCAGCCGCAACGGCTTTGAAGTCTGATTTTCAGAAATACTGCGTGGGAGTAGTAAAAAAAATGACACGACTTTTCCATATTCTATTTATAAGAAGGGGAAAAATTGAAGCTTATAAGTTGTTGCTTCTGTGAAGAGAGGCTGGTTTTGAAAGACGTTTATTTTTTCCCTTTTTCGAATGTCATCCTATTTGAAATCATTTTATTTTTAATATTTGTCATCATGTGGCAGTACGGAAGAGTAATGTTATAAATGAAACAAGTTATATTCTGTGTAATCTGCAGTTTGTTTTCTTATCCAATAGTTTAATTTGTATTTCATTTTAGATCGTAATGTGTTGCATTTTAGATGTTGTAAACTAAAATTAAATTGTTTCACAAGAAAGCTATCCGTCCAAATACAAATATTTTTAATCGAATTCTCTCTTCTAATCAAATTCAGCCTAGTCAATTATCTTTGGTAACCAAATCCGTTGGGGAATCTGAGACAAAATTGAAATTAATATTTTTGTTGAATTTCCTAGCAGAGTAAGGTACTTTTCATTATATTCTCTGGGGCTAAATATGTAAGATAGTTTCTGCACGAGTGATAACTTGTTGCATGATATCCTATTTCGATTCGTTACGCACTAAAAATTTGAATATCATATTTTCTTTGAAACAAGCATAAAATAATTTAATTAATATTTTTCCTTAAGACATTTTGGAACAAAACATTTTCTTTCTTTTTTTGCTATCATACTATTATTTATTTGATGGGGAAATTTTTAGAAAAACTTTGATTTTGTTCTGAAAGTTATGAACATATTGATAATCTTCTGTCTTTATTTTTCTGACCTAGTTCTTAGTTATAAAATTATTTTATATCCTTAAAAGTAATTGTTTCTAATTTTAACGAAAATTTCTTTCGTGAACTTGGATGAAAATTGTAAATTTATTATTTGAAATGAAATATAAATTTTGAATTTCCAGATAAAGTTTTGGGTTTTATTTTTACAGCTTTTGAGTTTGCAGTGCCAAATGTTTTGATAGATATAAAAAAATTTAAGAGCAGAGAAACTAAAACTTTAGAAGTGGTGAACTATTTGAATTAATCTTTTAGAAAAAGAGAATTTTGTTAAACATCTTGTAAGAAGATTAAAAAAAGCTGCATAACATTTAAAGAACAGTGTACTTCAATTAAATGCTGTTCTCCAATGTATATAGACCTGGTGTTTTCTATTAGTTTTGCTTGCAGTTTGTTATATATATATATATATATATATATATATATATATATATATATATATATATATATATATGTATTTGAAAGAGAATGGAATCAAGCATAAATAATAAAATTCAATTGAAATCTTCTCCCAGCTATGACAAAATTTTATTCTTATGCTTCATGTATAAATTCTTTTCATTTTTTTAGCTAATGCTGATTGAAATTAATTCATTATATATTAGTTTTTTATTTTATTCAAAGTACTTTATCATTAATTTTTGAAATAATAAGAGCTAAGAGCTGAAGTCACGATACTTTTTTTGCTAATTTAGTTTAGCGCATTTTATTTACATACACAGTCTTGTCACATCAATGAGAAGTACACGTACTTTTGACATCGACTTTAAATAAGCAATCACAGAAAGCAAGTTGTTGTTGCACCAGCATGCTTCCCTGTACCTAATCCTGAGTTGGGCTCTATCAGTAAGATAGAAGCAGCCGGGTGGAGTCTTTGTAATTTTGAAGCAAGGGCCAAGCAGAAGACTCCCGATTCTTGACATCTGAAAGGAAACACCCTGCAACCATTGCAGGAACAATCCAAACTGAAGTTGGGAGCATTGTTGTGTGGGGAATGTTTTTCTGGCATTCTCTTTATTCATCCATTATTGTGGAATGCACGGTTAATCAGTATAAGTGCGCATGTCTTCTTGCGGAGCATACCCTCTCCTATATGTCTATTGTTTTTCCTCAACATGAGGTCATCTTCCAGCAGGACAATGGAGGTGTCATATAGCTGTCAGTGTACGTGCGTGGTTCGAAGAATATCATGAGGAGTTTACCGTTTTCCCTTGGCCAACAAATTCATCTGACTTAAGCCCAATCGAGAATCTGTGGGACCATTTCGATCGGGATTATCGTGGCAAGGCTCATCACCCAAGTAATCAAGCTCAACTGGCCCCGGCACTATAATTAGCAAGGCTAGATATCCCAGGGAGCACTTTCAAGGGCCTTATTGGCTCTGATCCTGTACGTCTCGCTGCAGTCCACTCTGCGAAAGGTGGTTACTTTTTCTGATTTTTCACTTGAGGTCACATTAATGGAACTGGGTTGTGTATATGTATGTATATATTTACACAGTTATAATATAAGCATTAATATTCAAAGCACCAGCAGCGAAGAAAAGCTAGGGGTTATGAAATCATCAAATTTATATACTGGATAGTTTCAATAATAGTATAAACTATTCTAGAAAAACTTTAAAACGAGTTCTATAAAATCCAATACTACCAAGCATCATATGGTTCTGCTGTAGTTATCCTAGAAGAGTATATTTTGAATTTTCTTACATTTAAGTAGAAGATAATTAGATTTGGATTTCTGAAGCGAAGGTACGTATGCTTTTCTACTCTGCTGGTCATCCAAATTGCAACACCAAGAAAGACAAAAGATATCATAACAAAATTTATTTGGTAAATAACATGATAAACCAAATATCAAATGATTACACTTTTGTGAAGTGTGGCTCCTGTTAAAAACAGTAGACAGAGTAGCCGCCATTGTTGGATATCATCTCTGCTACATGCCTCGGCATTGGTTCAAAGAGACTCTGACGATTGACGAAATTCCCTTGGACAATATGCGCCGCGTGTGGTCGTGCATTTTCCTGTTGAAATATGGCTGTGGGCAAGCCCTGATGGTGAAGAAAGACAACTGGCTCTAACAACTCTGAGATCTAACGCTGGCTGTTAAAGTACCGGTAATGCGTACTAGAGGAATGCAAGAGTGATATCCAATCCGCCCCATACCATAATACCCAGTGCAATACCAGTGTGTAGATGCATAACGCAGTTGTTCAGCATCCTTTCTCCACGGTGTTTCTAGACTCGAATGCGACCATCGTGTTGTTGCAGACAGAAGCGCGACTCGTCAGTAAAGACCATTTTATTCTCTTGCTAGAAAGGGAGTTAATGACACAATCTGTTCTTGGATAAAAAATTTGCTCAATTACAGATTTGCCAGTGCCTCATTTTTAGGTGAAAATATGATGATCTAAGCCAAAGCTGGTTGTACTCAGAGAGGGGTTCTTTCACCCATCTTATGGTGTTGTGTTGTAGATTCCCTTTTAGAGGTGTTAAAAAAACCAGGCATAACTACCATTGGATATGCAGATGATTTAGTTATAATTGTCAGAGGTAAGTTTAGTGAAACAATCTCCAGCATCATGTCCAACAGCCTCAAACAAGTTGAGACTTGGTGTAGAAAAGAAGACCTTTCTGTAAATCTTCAAAAACCACTATGGTAGCCTTTACAAAGAAAAAGAATCTTAATCTGAAAAAGATAACTTTTTTTGGTCAAGAATTAACTTGTTCCAAAGAAGTTAAATTCTTAGGAGCATTTTTTGACACGAACTTAAGTTGGAACAAGCACTTCAACTTTTGTATTAAAAGAGTAAAAAAAGCTTTCTGGTCATGTAGAAATGCATTTGGAAGAGCTTCGGGCTTAAATCCTAAAGTTATTCATTGGATTTACACTCTGATCATTTGTCCCATTATTACCTATGGCTCAGTGGTCTGGTGGCCTAAAATCAAAAATGAAACTGCTAAAGCAGAATTAACAAAACTTCAAAGGATGCTTTATGTTTTCTCTGAGTGTATTCGAACAACTCCCACATCTACACTGTAGCTTCTTCTTGGTATGCACCCTCTTTATATGCGTATTGAAGCAGAAGCAATGCTTAGCATGAAGAGGCTTAAAATACAGGTCAGTGGAAGGATTACTCTAGATTTTTATCTTGGGGAACCTCAATGCTGACGTAACTAGTAATCCTTTTATAAGTATGCCTACTGATTACACGATTGTTAAGTATGCTTTTGATAAGCCTTATACAATCAAATTTCTCTTGAGAGAATACTGGAATAATGTTGCCATCAGCGAAAGCTGTATTTACTGGTATATTGATGGCTCAAATATGAATTCCAACACTGAGGCTGGTATATGTTGTCCAGCTGATGGCACAAAGTTATCATTCCCTTTGGGTAAATATACAACTGTATTCCAAGCAGAAGTCTTTGCCGTTCTTATGTGCAGTAGAATATGCTTGGACAGAAACTATTCTCGTAAAAGAATAATTATCTGCTCGGACAGTCAGTCTACATTACCAGCTCTACAGAAGTATACTGTAACTTCTATTCTTGTCTGGGAATGTTATCTCACTTTGTGTAAATTGGCTAATAATAACCCCATCAATTTAATGTGAGTGCCTGGGGCACTCTGGTGTTCCTGGCAATGAATTAACTGATAAGCTAGCAAGGACTGGATCAACAACCGACTTTTTTGGTCCTGAACCAGTGCTAGGTATTTCAAAAGAATTGATTAGAAAAATTGTCTTTGATCTCTTCAGAAAACATTAGTTTATGAACTGGTACAATGTCAATGATCAAAGACAAGCAAGGCTATTTAATAGCACGTGCCCTAGTAAATAGGAAAAAGAATTATTAAAGCTCATTAGAAACAGTTTAGGGAAAAAAATGGGACTACTAACAGGACACTGCCACCTTAAAAGACATCTCACCATAATGGGAGTTTCAGATGATCCGACTTGTAGAGGTTGTCATTATATGGAAGAAACTTCGCTACACATCTTATGTGAATGTGAAACTTTTCTGCACATAGATTTGAACACTTGGGTCAGCACTTGATCGAACCTTGGATGTTGCAGGAAATTCTTGTAAAACGTCTGCTGAATTTTGCTTCAGCCACTGGTCTCTTCAAATAGGGCTTTCTGCGGGGTATAGTACAATAGACTTATGGTCGTGGTGCTGGGTTCTTTTGGAACCACTCTATCTTAAATCTAAATCTACTTCCTTGCATATCTTTGTATCGTCATTTTTATATTTTATTCCATTGTAATATTTTTAGAAGAATTTAATGAGTTAGTTTTTAATTTAATAAAGATATTTCTGGTTTTTCGCCATCTATAATAATAAACACTTTTACAACTTAAAAAATGAATTATTTTTAAATATTTTTTTCTTGCTGTGATTTAAGACTAATTTTTCCTTGACTTTTATCATACTTAGTCGAAAATAATTTGATTGTTCTGAAATCAGATAAAAAAAATCAATCTGTTTTTGAATAGCCTGAAAGATGTCGTATTAACCTATAATAGATAATCAATATCCAAACTATTATATTGCTTTAGTTTCAATTTTCATTTGAAAATAATGACTCTTGAAAAATGGGTATTATTAAGCTTGTGAATTAATTTTCCTGCTAATTTCACAAATGCAAATAATTATCATTCATCAAAAGATAGTTTGATAATCTTAGAAAATAGTAATATTACCAAGAATTAACAACGATATTATTACAAGAGTTAATTGAAATGATTGTCTAACAATTAATTTTATATTTAGAACAAATATTGCAATATATAGAACCGCATAACTGTAGCATTTGTAATTAATTTTATTCAAATTTCTGAGGATTTTCGCAATTAGCATAGCATTTGCTCTATTTTTTATTCATAATATCTAATCTTCTTTTCAAATTTAAGGAATTTTATAAAGCCCACTATAAAAAGCAGCTATAAATAAACTAGTTTATATTCTTTTTAAATATAAAAAATAAAGTCTTATGCGCATGGTAGGCATGATGATTTTGTCATTAGCTTACGATTTTAATAAAAAATTGTAAACAATATTCCATTTTCTGCTTAATTCATTTTTCTCATTTAATTTTGAATGATATTTGTGGAAAAGACAATTCCTTCACTTCAATTAAGTAATTTTATTACGTTCTTAAAATGTGTGCTCGATTATTTGTTAAATTCATTTCTACTGTACTCTAAAAAAATTTAATTATTTGGAAAATCAAATCTATAAAGATATAGTATAATTAACATATTTTTCTAATTTTATATTCAAACTTTGATTTTCAATTATAAGTGAATAGATTCACTTAAATGTCCTGTGAATATCATGGTGAAATCAGTTTTTCTTTTTTTCTATGACATTGTTATGATCTTGGCGATAAACCTATTCTTTGGAATTAGAAAATCTTAAAATTGATGGTTATTTGTATAGGAATATTTTCTTTCTTTATTCTGTTGTTTGAATTATAGTATATCTCAGATTTTGGAAAGTAAAGGTAATTAACATTGGTGCTGGTTGATTTTTTTTCTTATCATAAAATAGAGAATCTTTTATAACTAAGGACATTTACTTTTCTCAAAATCTGAAGGTGTTTTGATTAATTTCATTTTCTTTACTCTGAAGATAATTGGATTTGTGTGCACATGCGATAAATCTTAGTTACTTAATCAATATTCTTGTGAACACAGCTCCATCATTATTTAGAAATATTAAACATCAGACACTTTTCTCCTTTCTTGGACAAAACGTAATTTTTGAACGACCTAAGACATTCTGGTGATTTTTCAAGGAAAATAACAAATTGTTTCTCAGAATTTGCACGAAGTAAAAAATTAAGTTTAAGAGGAATAATCCCAAAAGAAAATGAAATATTTAGAAAATGCATATGTTATGAGCAAAAATGATCTGGAAAAATAGTTTTTTTTATGAAATATAATATTTATGAAAAATTAATATTCTGTATAAATTTTGGTGTTAGAAAAAATAGTTACTTGGATCATAATTTTATCCTGAAAATATTTAAATATATTTATTTTAACTTAATAATTATAGCCAATATTTACTTTGTGTTATGAAATCATTAAAGTTTTAGATTGTTACACAAGAATATTTTCTATGATACCAATAATTTATGAAAAAAAAATCTTAAGACTCTACTAAAATTTAAACTGATAAATTCATATTACTTTATACTGCGATTAAAAAAATAGTATATGAAATGTTCAACCCATTTAATATTAGATTAAATTTAAGAATACTCTCCTTCATTTTACCCTTAAGGTGAATTACACTTCTGGTCTAAAATTTCAAGTGTTAGTGAATTTTTCAGAGTTTTTCTATGCTTTGAACATTTCCTTAACATCCTCCGCGTATAACGATATTCATACAACGACATGATGAAGTAGCCTTTGCTAGAAACAGCAGTGAATATGGCACTACAGACGTTAAATGTCTTATCATATATATATATATATATATATATATATATATATATATATATATATATATATATATATATATATATATATATATATAAATTTTGTTTTCCACAGACACACACATAAGGATTTTCGATACTGTTATTTACTATTTGATATCTGTTTATGAAATCTGTTGAAGAATTTGATATCACTAAAAGTAGTTTAAATCTATTCTGTAAAATTCGTGGTTAATCGACATAAAACGATGAAATTGCGTGTTATAAACTATTATGCTTCCTTATTCCGTTATTTAACACTTAAAAAACTATGTTAACTATATGAGTAACTATTTCTTTATATTTGTTAAAGTAATTATCCATAAATCTTTCTTTTTTAATTAAATATTTGAAAAAAAAATTCCTTTTTACTTATAATTTCATTTTCAGTGCTTAGAATATTTTTTTTCAATTTTAATCTGTTTATTTTCTTAGATATGTAATTTTCTGCCAAAGCTTGGAATGTTACAGAAGTTTGGGTATACAGGCTTTATTAAAGAAACTATCGTAAATGTGAAGAACGCTATTTATTTGTTGACTTGAGTAGTTTTTCGTCCATGAGCTTCGACAAAGAAACTCATTGCTACCCAAAATTTAATTTCAGAGCTTTTAGAATGTGCATTCAGATGTACTTATAATTTGCATGTGCAAGAAATATCGGATGATAACATGAATAAGAACATAATGAGGGCATATGATAAAAAAAAAGAAAATTGACTATAAAACTGGGAGGAAATGACGTAATGTTGGACCGTCTGCAAAATAAGTAGATAATGGCTAATAAGATTTAGGAACTTTTTTTTACATTTTTTTATAAAAAAGATGAGAAAAATGTGTTTTTAAAAAATGTAGTTTTGAAATAAAAAAAGAATTAATGAACACTTACTTGATTTTTCATCACTATAATAAAAGTAGGAATTAATTTTAAGTACTAATTTTATTGTGAATGTGTTTCTTACGTAGTACATATTCAATAGTTTACTAATAATGCTTTATTTATGAAAAAAAGCATGGTAAAAAAATGACTTTAATATCTAGCAATTTTTCCTTATTTTATGAATTTTCGATTTCAAATACTATAATACTGAAGCATATGAGTTCGAAACTCAGAGTGCTGCTACTGTATAATATGGAATGTTGTTGTTGTTGTTGCTGATCCCTGTTGTCTAGCAGCGCTAGACCAAGTCCATGATATTATACACTCTCAGGAAATCAATGACCAAAAATGGGCGCTCCAGAAGATCTTCTTTATCGAGTCCCAAGCACTCAAGGATATGATCCGGAGTGGCTTGGCTTTGAAACACTTAGCGCAAATTGGAAATTTCTTTTCTTTGTTGTTAAATGCCAATGATCTTAGGTGGCCACTTCGAAAACGAGTTATAGTAGTTTGTTCCAGTCTGCTGCACCGGAGGGATAGAGATCCGCCAGGACGATTACCCTGGTACCAATGGTGCACGGGGGGAATGGCAAATGCAGACCGAACAAGGCCTTTCTGTCTAGAATATAGTTCAGAATAGGTAAGAGACGCCGGAGTAAGCAAAGGCTTGTCAGTACCTCTTTTTGCTAGGGCATCAGCCAATTCGTTACCCGCAATGTCTACATGGGAAGGGATCCACTGTAAGTGAATCTCACGAGATAAGGAGAGTCGTCTAAGCTTGTCCAAGATAGCTACTCCTGTATTATCACGGACTCTGTGCCAGTTAGTAAGATGCTGGATGGCGCTCCGGCTATCCGACAAAATCCAAATTTCCTCATTCCCAGGGAGAGAAAGAACCGTATCAAGACCCACATTAATTGCAATAAGTTCACTGCGAAAGACGGAACAACCGTCGGGGTTTCTGATTGAGATTTGGTGGGATTCGTTTTGATACTTAATAAATACCCCACTACCGGAACAAGTTCTGTCATTTCTGCTACCATCCGTGTAAATAAGCACAGATTCATCATGGATATTGTTGATCAACTCAAGAGCAAGTTGCCTTAAGTACTCAGGAAGATCTGAGATCTAGATAGATCACACTATCTATAATATGGAATACTTATCTATATAAGTATATTATTCATATCATCAAATAATTTTGAAAGCATATAATGTTTCTTATTAGCATAACACAGCAACTATTACACAGATGTATAAGTATGATATTGTAATTAATTCAATAATTTCGCAACAGTATGTTGAAGACTTTATGATACGGTGTCTTTCTTGTAGTTAAAAAGTGGAATATTTAGATTTTAACTCTTATATTGCTCTTTATCTTATATTCAATAATATTTCGGTTTGTGTATGACAGATAATTAGAAAAGAGAGATATTATAAAATTATGTGCTGAACTATTTCACTCTGTATCAACTAAAAAAATTATTTAGCTGTATCAACTAAAAAAATTATTACTCTGTATCAACTAAAAAAATTATTAGCAATTAAAACTAAAAAAAAAAAAAATTGAAGTTATATAATATATAACTGTCATTTCTTAAGAAGTATATCACGTATTTCAAGTTAAAATTTAATGTGTGTGCTGATATGATTCGCTTGTAAAAAAGAATACACGATAATGTGGTGAGTATCTTAGATGATAGACTTTATGAACGCCTCTTAATTGATTTGCTGAATTTTTAATCAGATCTTTATGAATATAATGTAAATATTTACATAAAAAATGCTTTTTTAAATATGCAATTCAATTGTACTCAACTGTGAGCTGATGGAATTATTAAAAATGCAGAATGATTACTTCGAAGAAACTACTTTTTCAAATTTCAGCCAAAACCTACTGATAATGATAATTAATACTGAACTATAAAAACTTGCAAGGAAAAGTATGAAAACAAAACATGTTTCTCAGAAACATTTAAATCTAATAATATGCGTCAATTATTTTCTGTAACTGAGATACAAAATTAGCAAAGTATTACAAGATATAACTACATATAAATTTATAATACATTTAGCTATAATTGTACTTTTATATAGGATATAAGCACGAAAAATTAGTTTTATCTTATTGGATTTAATGGATATGATATCCTAATTACAATTTGAAGCTTAAAACAGAGAATGACTGAGAATATCAAAAAAGTAAGTTCTGACAAAATTGTGGATTTATGTTTTGAAATTACACTTGGTTTTTGGTGGCCTGAAGTTTTACACATTCTTAAAATATTTACTAAGGAATTATTCCCAATTTTTATAAAGTTACAAGCATTTTTATATAAATATTCGCGTTTCTTATTCAATTTCAGGATCAATATCAATATCAAAACTAACAGTTTATAATTTTTAAATTTCATGTTTTTTCCATTATTAATGTTTTCCATAATTTAAAAAAATGAATCAATTTCAACTGAAGAGAGAATGACTACTAATAAGCATCCCTAATTGGTAACAAAAAGTGTAACGCTTTTAACAGTGTTTAGAACATGAAAATTTAAAAAAAAGTGTCTTTGATAAAATGATTAGTTTCTTAGATATAAATTTTTTTTTGACAGAAAACATTGCCAGGTATCTCCTAAACTATAGTTAGAAAATCACTTCAGTTTAATTGAGACTTTAATATCCATAGCTGGCAAAAAATAATGTAATGAAAATATGTGTACGATTAATATTACAAAAACAAAATGTTATGGATATCAATTCATTAAATATGTTGCTTTAGGTAATGATAACCAAATAAGATAAAACTCGTGAGATAACGTTAAACACATAAATTCAGTGGGTTATCAGAGGTAAAAAATAATGCAGCTCTTGTATTACAAAAATAATTATTTAAAATTTACATTTGATTCTATGAATGGATTTATATTCTATTAACTCTGATTAGTCTTTTATTAAATTACATCATTCTTTACAGTCAAAATGTACTATAATTGAATACTATACAAGGGAGATAATTGAAAACTATTAAATTATAATTGCTATTTTTAAAATTTCACATCGTATTCTAATTTAGAAAAGCTTAATCATCTATAAATTGACATAAAAATAATAAGCCAGCAACAAGGTTAATTATTGTTTAAGTTAGTTAAGAAAAGTTAATTACTGTTTTTAAAAATTGAGGAAAATTTTAAGATTTGTGTGTATGTGAATTTTATAGTTTTCTGGTCCCCGGGGTTTTTCATATTTGCATGTTGGCATAGTCATATAATGCATTCATTTATTTGGACTCACACAAAAATGCTTATTTCTTTTGCTTATAAAATGTGTTAAAAAGTATAATTTATGGCAAAAAACTTCTACTTTTGAATTTAGTTTTTGTGTTGGGCTTTTATCAACTCTTCAAATTGAAAGTCATCAACATCATAATGACTATCTTACAGATAAGCGTGGAGAATTTCAGAATATTACAGAGATGTATCCAGTTTTGTAACAGTTATGATATTTATGCAACATAGACTCTATTTTATATTGTTAAAAGTGTAAAATCTCTTGTGATGAGGACCGCACCATAAACACCCACACTTATAAGGCCAGATCACCATCGCAGATATCCTGATCTCAATCGATATCTTAATTGTGTTATCTAGACTTAGATTGTCCTGACAGTCTAACTTCCTTTAAATCATTATATTTTATCGTTTTTACACGTTTGTTTTGTAACATTATTCACAGCTTTATTTTTCGACTATAGATGTTGCTGGTGAATGAAGGTCTGTATAATGAATATATTTTTATGATAAATATCCTTCACAATGATGAATCGAACATTTTTACTAAGCATTTTTATCCAGTAAATCATCATATTCTGATAACTTTAACACATTAAAATTTTTTAATAAATTGTTATGTTATTAAAAGAAATAGGCTTTATTATTTTTCTTATTACTTCATGATTTGTTGAATTGTAAAATGTTAATTCACTGTATAAGTTCTGAAATTTTTTCAAAGTTTTTTTAAATATTCGGAAATTCTAAATTTATGCAGATTACTTTTGAATTTAAAATTCAGAAAAATATTTCCATGTGAATAAGTTAAAATTATAGAGATAGTGATAGTTTTACTTTTTATGTTACATATTTGGAATCTTAATATTTAAGAAAAAATTTTTATTCATTACTTCTTAAAGTTAGAAAATTAAGACTCTTTCTAAAGAAGGAAAAATCCCTTTCAGAAAGTTAATTAGTTTCATTTCCTAATTTTTAATTTCATTGTTTGAATTTTATAAACGAGAAATAAAAAATTTCTGTCCTTCAAAAAAGGATTATCAATGTACTTTATCTACACTAACTTTAAAAAAATTCTTACTTAGTTATTATTAAATTAATTACTTCATCTATCTCTTCGCTAAAAATTTAAAATGAATTAAATATGTGAAAAATAGTAATCAAAATAATGTCTAGGAAAAAACTGTCACAGTTCATTACTTAAAATTTTATTTTTATTCATAAGGAAAATATAAGAAAATTTTTATTTTATTTTATATATAAAATTCATTAATTTTTTCATGATATTCATTCATTTCATTATTTTTTCATGAATCATTAATTTTTTCATAAAAGTTTCATGACATTCGTATTAAATATCACTATCATAATGACCACCAAAAATGATTATATTTATATACATTTTAAAAATTTTATAAAATGATTTATATTTATGATACTGACTATAAAATATGCTTTTTCCAATATTTTAGTAATATTTAGGTATGCTTAATAACAGGTTTAATGCTAAAAATTGTATTTGATTCCATTTGCTTATAAATTTCATAACTTAGCTTATTTTTACTCGTTGATTATTTACTGTTGTATAAAACTGAAGTTATTAAATGTGTGTGCACTTAACTATTAAAAATTATTTACAAAAAGTGCGACTCTAAGTTAATAGTTTTTCAATTTTTAGTTTTTTTTATAAAATCTTCACAATGATTTTCGTAATTACCTTGGTAAATTTTGATTAGATAAATAGAGTAAAATACATAAGATATATATTAGTAAAAAATGTGGATAAATTTAAAATCACTTAATCTATCATAGTGATGTTTTAATTTGCAATTAAATAGTAAATTCTCTAACACTAACACTAACACACACACACACACACACACACACACACACACACACACACACACACACACACACACACACACACACACACACACACACACACACACACACACACACACACACACACACACACACACACACACACACACACACACACACACACACACACACACACACACACACACACACACACACTTATAATCATGTTTCTCACTTTTTAATATATCTGTATTATAAAGTAAATGTATAAAGTGATAGTATAAACTAAAAATGATGTTCAACGAAAGCATTTCACTTTTAAGGATTTCTTATTGATTCGATTTCAAAATAGAAGCTGTTAAATTAAAATTTAGCATAAAAAATAGATTTCAATAAATGAAACGAACAATAAGTGTATATTTTAAATAGAAATTTTAACTTATAATAGAAATTTAATCTTTTTAACAAAGATTTAATTCAATAAACGTTAGTATATTTGCATTTGATTATTAATATTAAATAAAAGCGTAATGTTACTGCATGAATGTGTCAACGCATTAATGTAAACACATGCTTCATAATTTATTAAAAATAAAAATTTTTAATGTTATAAATAAAAAGAAGTTATTAATGTTCTCAAAACTACGTAAGTTAATATATTTACAACTTCTTCATTTCACAATTTTCTTTTTATGTCAGATCACTCAGAGCGTCATGACCGGATAGGTGTATGGGAACAACTGGCGAAAGTTCTTTGCGAATTGTCCGCTAAAATATTGGGTATCATTATTTTTAATTAATAATGTACTGTTGGCATCAATTATCAAAACATTGTTTAAATTTAATAAGTAATTCATGTAATTAATGGATATTTGCATATCAGAGCAGACTTTGTAAAAACAAAAGTTGGCTTATAAGTAAATTAGTAAAATATGGTACATTTAGTTCATTTTACTTATTATATACATCAATATAAGTTTTACGTACAATACAGACAAAAATAATAACGAGTTTTGTAGTAAATAGAAATGTGAGAAAAAATCATTAAATAGACTTACAAACATGTGTTTAAAATATTCAAATTCGATTCAAATTAAAAGTTCGAACTAATAACAAAATTTTAATCTTAATCATTTTTTAGAAAAGCTTGATATTAAATATGATAATTTTGTCTTAAACGTAATTAGACATTCTAAAAATTTCCTTACACAGTAAATAATAGATTATTATAAATAAAATGAGTAAATTTTAACAATTTCCTTTTTTCTACAGAATCACCTGAGCATTTGATGATGAAACTAATTGTGTGAAATTATTGTTAAGTGCCTAAAAATGCCTTTATTTTCAAACAGTTTCACTCTTGAAAATTTATATAATGTTCTTTTTGGAAATTATATTGAAACATATCTGTGATAATAGAAAAGTTTGCACCATGTTCTTTTTTGAAATTATTGAAATATGTCTGCGGTATTGGAAATTGTATTTTTTATTCTTTTCCTATTCAGTATAAATAGATTAAAAATTTATTTACAAGATTTTTATACTGTATTTTAAATTGTAACTGTTTTAATTTTCTATTACTATAAAAGTTAACTCAGAGGATTATGAGATTATTAGGAATTTTGTGTACCAATCTTGATTTTGTACATTGGTGTTGATTTATGTATTTATTTAAATAACAATTCCTTATTTCATTTATTTGAATGACTCTAATTATTTGAATACTTATTTGACTCATTATTTATATAATTATTTTATCTGCTAATTGTAGATATTTTTTGCTATAATTTATAAGACTATTCATATGATTTTTTATAAAGTTGATTTTATTATTTTGTCAATTTTAATTCATTCAGGTGAATCTTAAGAGACTTAGAGTAGCTCGAGAAACTCGCTTTCATTTTTTGATTATGTATTTTCTGTAGTTAAAATAACTATGTAGTTAATTATATGGCACTTTATTTTTGTTTTCTACTTGCCTTTTGTAAGACTTAAAAAATTAATTCTCAAATGATTTTCAACGAGTTTTAGTTGAATTTAACTTTTCATTTCTGTTGATGCTGATTTCTGGATGTCTACAAATCTCTCGGAATTTACCCTCTTCTCAAGTCCTTTAATTTCACAAATATATAAAATTTATATTTTTTTGTGAATTTTATTTTCTTGTTTCCTTTTTCCTTTCATAGTATCAATAAACTTTATAAGCAATGGTTTTTTTTAACAACAGATCAAATTTACAACTTCACTTTTGTTTCCCCAGAAATCTTAAAAGACGAAGAGGTGACATACGTATCCTTAACTTGTTATTTCGTTACATGATTTATTTTTACTGATGTAATTGTTACAAAGTAACTTGAAGTCCAATGTAGTTTTCTCTTATCTATTTTCAAGAACATTTAATTAAAAAAACAGTGTATTTAATAAGTTTTTTTGCGTTTTAATCTGAAATTGATTTTTATTTTCGCACAGAAATTTTAATAAAAATTGTTTGGTTGTCCATGCACCATACTTATGTAGACTTCAAGTTACATAACATAATAAATGGTTAATATCATATTTTTAGTCAAAAATAAACACCCTTGGTATTGCTGCAGAATGAACTTTACATTTTAAAACTTTTACAGTAAATGATCCCAATTAAATATTAAATGCTTGACTTTGTATAAAATATGAAATTTTCTTTGAATTGTTATTTTTATCTAGTTTATTTCTCTGTCTGCATGACTAAAAGAAAAATAGAAATAAATTGGTATTATATTTTCAAAGTTAAAAAAGAAGCAAATGTTTATTATACTTCTAAGTAAATAATGAATAAATTAAATAGAGAAACTGACGCTTTGATCCCCTATATGTTGTGAATCTTGACAAAATGGAAGATCCCTCAGGAATTAAATGAAACTCTTCCAAGAAACAGATGAACTGAGTGTTAATTTTATTGATTCCTAAGTTAGTGAAAAATACAAGCTCTACTATATTTCCAGTAATATCAATGTTATTAAAATGAATGTTATATTTGCTTGTATTATATGCATCGTTGTAGAAAGTATTCCAATGAGTATTGCCGGAGTTCCTGTAAATGAAAACAAAGTTCTGATGCAAACTACATTATATTTTGCTTACGGATATTTATTTAAAGAAGTTCATTTTCTTAAGTAACATTGTTTGAAGAACTGTGGTAGAAGCAACAAATTGTTATTAAAAGTTGACTTTTATATATTTATGCATAATATAGAAGTATACATTTGAATTTTATTTCTTTTTGTATGTACATTGTTAATTTTCCAATTATGTTATTATTAAATGTGATAATGTGATATAAAAATTAAACTCACATGTCGAAAAATTTACAAATTTATGCAAGAAATAAAAATTTACTTAATCATATTTTCCTCAGTCAATACCATTAACATTTTATTTACATTTAATTAATGAAATCTCTTAATTCTTCATTTTATGCAATTTAAAATAATCTAAAATAACTATTTAGTATTTACTTATTGATCAATCAATAGATTAAAATTTTTTGATTAATTAAGGACAAATATTATCAACTTCCTATCCTCAAATATTTTCAAATATATTAGTATAAAATGCTATGAATACTATAATTATCAAAAATCGAATTTTCAATGAATTTTTATTATTATAGAATTAGCTTATAGCAACTAAAACTAAATTGTTGTTGTTGTTACTTATGACACTTAGACAAATCAAGCTCGTTACCCAACAGCTACGAAGTTAAGTCAGAAGGATGCGTCTTTTGTTCAATCAGAGCATCACGAAGGTGAAAGTACGACTTTGCTCTAAGATTCCACCATAAGATAGCTCAACCAGAGGATCCACACCCTTAATATTGACTTTAAATCTGAAGAGGAAGGACATTTTCTCTAGTCTGCTGCACAAATAGTAACTGTTCAACTACGAATCACAGGACTTTCGAGTCCACATATTTAACGAGCACGTTTACGGTGGGTCTTTGGAGGTATTGGGGATCGAAACCAGCTTTTCCAGACGGAAGGCCGATGTCCTAACCACTTGGCTACTACGGCCAAAACAAGGTTAGTATACAGAATGTTTATATAAATAAAACATTTGTTTTTATTTATATAAGCATTCTATGTTCATCGTGGGAGTATATCATGTGTGTATATAAATAAAAAATTAAATAAAAACTTTATTATATTGGAATTCTAAGCATTAATAAGCATTTTTTTGTGGTTTTATTTTTGATTTCTGGTTTTTTATATATATTGTACTAATTTTATAAGAAAAAAATTTGCATGAATTAAAAATTAGCTATATTTTCCCTGAAAAAAATTCAAAGTTACTACTGTAAAATACCATTTTTATATTGAGGCTTTTTTAAATAACATGGCACTAGTGAAACACTTATTTCATTTCGTAAAATGTGTAAAATAAATTAAAAGTCAGCGAATGCTGGCACCTGAAGTACTTTTAAGATACACAGTCATGAAACACATATATAGTCTCTATATTGTCTTGAAATATGTGAAATTTAAACAACCTTGTCATCAGGAAGGCGGGAGTGAATGTATGACACAAAGAGATGTGCCTGATCACCATCAAAATATGGTTATCACACTTTTATTAATTTGGATTGCTTTGATTTACATATCGGAATGATAGAAGGTCATCATTTGTCCTGTTATGTAATAATTAGGAAGGCAAGTATATATATATATATATATATATATATATATATATATATATATATATATATACCTAACAAAGCAACATCATATAAGCACATAGATAATAGTAGCGATACGTTATATTAATGAAAAAAATATTTTTCTTTACTGCTTATCTTTTATTTGAATAACTTTCTTTACTATAAATAAAAAAATGATTTATTTTTATTCGATCATACGCGATACACATTTTCCTTATTGTAATTTAAGAACAATACGTTTTGACATGTGTTTGTCGACTTTAAAATATATTACTTAGTAACTAACTGATATTAGCTGATTCAAATTGCATCTTGAGAGACTTCAAAATAATTAATTAAGATTAAATATTTTCTTTCTTCTCACCTCGAAGGTAGTTAATCTGGAGAAGTTTAGAGAATTCTTAATGTACATAGATTTAGTAAGATTTAAATTGAATTGATTTAAATTTAATTCACAAATCGAAACTCATATATTTAAAATTATTGAATATTTGGTAATCAAATTTGAATATTTGTAAAAGTTCTAGTTTATTTTATTTTCTTTTTAGAGTTGGGTTTGTATGTCATTGGGCACCTCTGCTTTTATCTGTATTTTGTACTATTAACTAAAAACCCAATGTTTCCTAATTCCAATTGCTTGGGTCACCCACTTTATTAATAAAGTCCGATAACCCTTTAATGGAGTCTAGGTGTAACTCTTTAGAATGGATCAGCCCTTTCATTACCTTCGATACCTTTGTGCCCTGGCACCCATACAAGGATCACCTTGTTTCTAGTTGCCAGTTCTGTAAGAAGGTTTCTACATTCCAAAATCATTTTAGATTTGATTTCGGAAGAACTGAGCGCTTTTAAAGCGGCTTGACTGTCACTAAAAATGAGAATCCGCTTATTGTGGTAGCCCTTCCTCATATTTAGTCGCAGACTGTGGATAATGGCCAAAACTTCTGCCTGGAAGACCGTAGCGTATCGCCCAAGGCTTACAGATAGGCTGGTTCTTGGTGACACGCCACACACTCCCAGTCCTGATAGGCTGATTTTCAGTGATCCATCTGTGTACCAGATTAGATCTCCTGTTTTAGTTTCGAACATGTTGTTATCCCATTCGTCTCTAGTTGGACAAACTATTTCAAATGTCCTTTTAAACATGTATGATTTTCCATGGTGTCCGATTGCATCAGGAAAGTAGGATCTTAAATTTTCCTGGTAATACCCCTGTGCCCTTTGGCAACCTGCTGGTCATACCATTGGTTTTGTAACTTCATCCTGTGTGCTGTTATTCTGGCAGTGCTGCAGATGAAGATGTCTAAGGGAGTCAGATCCAACATAACTTTCAATGCTCTGGTCGATGATGTGGATATAACTCCTGTGATGCAGAGATAGGCTAGTCTTTGTAGACCTCTTAGTCTGTCAGTCACAGTCTTCTGTTCCACCTTACGCCCCCACATCACAGAGGCATATGTGATAATAGGCCTGACAATAGCTGTGTACATCAAAAACATCAGTTTTGGATGTAGACCCCAGATTTTACCAAGCATTCACCTGCAAATCGTAATGCTTTTCTTTGCTCGGTTGATCCTATCATCAATGTGCTTATTCCAGGTGAGGTTTCTGGTCTAAATAGATGCCCAGATACTTCACCTCTGAAGCCACATTGGTTTCAACATCAAAAAGTCTTGGTATGAAAAAACCTTTCCGTTTCTTTTTGCGTGTAAAAGGTACAAGGTAGGTTTTCTGAAGATTAACCATCAGGTCCCTATCCATGCACCATTGACCTACATAACTTAGAGCATCCTGCATGAGATGACAAGTTATGTCAAAATCTTTACCAAGGATAAGGATGACAATGACATCAGCATATCCCTGCGTATAGTAGCCCTTATCATTTAGATTTTTTATAAGGCTATTTACAACTAGGTTCCAAAGTAATGGTGAGAGAACACCTCCTTTAGGACAACCTCTTGTAGTCTTTTTTTCAACTGATTCAACTGAAGATGCTCATTTGTATACATCTATCCAAAATCAAGGCCTCAATCCAAGTACACAGAGTCTGATTAATCTCTGCTTCTCTAAGTGCATTGAGGATGGATAGATGGAAAGTGTTATCAAAGGCACCTTGGATGTCGAGGAAAGTTGCCAAGATAATTTCTTTTGATCCAGAGTGGTTTCAATCTTAGAAACTAGCTGATGTAAAGCAGTTTCAGTAGATATGCCGGGTTGATAAGCAAATTGAAGAGCATGTAAGGGACTGTTACTACCTAAGTAATCTCTAATATGACGATCAATGATTTTCTCCATAATTTTAATAAAGAATAAAGAAAGACTGATAGGTCTGTAAGACTTGGCCTGGTCATAGGTGTCCTTGCTAAGGTTAGGAATGAAAACAATCCTAGTCTTCTGCCATATCTTGGGTATATAACCCAGTACTAAGCTAGCTATGTAAATTCTAGTTAGCACTGGTATGATAACATCCTCAGCCTTCAGGATCATGATGGGCATAATTCCATCAGGCCCTGGGCTTTTTAGAGGTTTAAAGGCAGAGATTGTCCATTTAACATTATTATAGTTAACGATATTTTTAGCGATGGTCCATTGATCACTATTGACTCTTTGCAAAGAGCCAATGCAGTGCTCCCCTTCGTTGCTGTAAATATCACTTGCTCCTGGAAAGTGGGTTTTGGTCATAATTTCCATAGCCGCTTTCCCGGAAATAGCAAAATTACCCTTCTCATCCTTTAAGGTGCCAACCAAAATAGATTAATCCCTTCTTGAGGAGTTTTTGGAGTCTAGCTCCTTCAGAGATAGAATCTATCTCTTCACAGAACTTCCTCCAGGAGTTAATTTTGCTTTTCCTAACAAGTTAGTTATAATTAGTGAGGGACGTTTTATAGTTCTCCCATGCACCATTTTTCTTAGCTTTATTAAAAAGTTTCCTAACATTTACCCTTTCAGTTGCTAGAGAGTCATTCTACCGAGGACATAGGAGCTTAGTTCTCCTAGAGCGAATAGGGCAAATGTTATGATAAGAATCTAGAATGCTACTTTGCCGAAGGTCTGCTGTAACTTCTAGATCGTAGTTGTCTCTAATAGGTCTGTTTCCGAGTTGAACCAACCCAGTCAAATCCTCCTGGAATTTCTCCCAGTCCGTCCTAACTGGGTCTCTGAACATGCGATCCAGCCACACATTAAAGTGAATTTCAAAATGAATGTTTTGATGGTCTGAGCCAGAGGGTCTGCCATCTACTTTCTAATCTTTGCTAATTTTGCTAATTAGCGTTGTCGCTATAGTAATGTCGATTACTTCAGATCGATTGGAAGTAATGAAATTTGGTTCGTTGCCCTCATTTAGATATCTAACCCGTAGTTTAGAATGAATTCTAAAAGGCACTCACCTCTTTTATTTGTGCTCGTACTTCCCCAGACCACATGGTGAGCGTTACAGTCTAGTCCTAGGACTACCTGTAAATTATTGTCTCTGCAAAAGTTCATGAGCATGTGCAGAGAATGGTCAGGTGGAGCTTTCTCTTCATATGGCAGGTACACAGAGCCAAAAACAGTTTCTGTGTCTGCTCCCTCTATGTTGAGTCTGACTTTCACAGCTCTCAGGTCCCTAAGGATAATATCAGAGAGGGGTAAAACCTCAATGTTTTTATGTAAAAGTATGCAAGTTCTAGCATTACTATTGGTACAATAGATAAGTTCCTTTGAGTAGTTCCTGTAGTTCCTTTGAGGCCACTGATCCTCCCCCTAACCAGCCAGTGTTCTTGAATCAGGGCCAGGTGTATATCCCCAGCAGGAAACTTCTTACTGAGGTTAGTGGTACTGCTCCTACTGTGGTGGAGGTTGGCTTGAACTACATTCACCCCCATCAGTAGGAGCGGGTATGTCAAGCATTTTCGCCTGCACTTAGTGAAGTCCGATATAAAACTTATATCCCCTTACACTAAGTGTGGCAGCATCTAGTTCGAGTACACTAAGAACGATGGTCTGCCCAGCTGGGTCGTTCTTAATGTTAAGAACGTTCCCCTCCGTTGGAGTGACCCCACCGTTCTATGCCTCGAGTTTCCTCAGGATTTCTTTAGGCTCTAGTTTACTGCAAATTTTTGGCAGTTTCGCAATCGTGGTTCTGACAAGTTTCTTGCCTCACCCACCAAGAGTTTTTGCTCCTGCCAGGGGTTTATGTCACTGACAGCCTGTTCCAGCTACTTTGACCTCTTCAGATCTGCACAGTTGACAATGAGTGCCCCTTTATCAAGTTTACAGGATAGGAAGGTTGGGGCAAAACCCTCCTCATTCCTTCCTATTTACTCGGTTAACAAGAATTCCAGATTTGAGACTTGTTCCTCTGTTAGCGGTTTTTCCGGATGGCCCTCTATAAGCACAGCCACCTTGACCGCCGTGAGAGCCGCCCTGTAGGTAAATCCTCCAAGTCCTTATCTCCTGGCAGTCTTTCCGGCCTTGCCCTGGTTCATCCGGTTGGCAGGACGCTTCTCGCCTTTGGTTGCCTTGGGTTTTTCAACCCAAGTCCCCTCAGCGATTTTGCGCTTCTTCACCAGCTTCTTTTTCTGGGCACCAGATATTCTCTTTTAAGCTTGATTCTGGTCAGAGAGTCAGTCATGCTAGAGATAGCTTCCTGACTCTCACCAGAAGAAGATGGTTTGGAGGTCATTTCTACCTCCTGTCAAGGTTTCATTGCTACCCCTTCATTAGATTGTCTCTGAGTTCCCTTGTCTTTTTCAGAAAGGTCTGCTTCAGAAGTTTTACCTGCAAAAGCAGAAATGTTTGTTATTTTTAATGTCTTTTCAGCCATATAATAACAGTTAATAAGCTCAGGTAATATGACAGTCCACCCAGCATTGCCTGAGTATACTGGGCAAGGCGATTTACTCTAGAAGTTCGCCAGGCAACTAGAGGCTCCGTTAAGACACCATTACCGCGGTGCCAAATAGCCCTAGGCACGGGTCGTATAACACCAGGGCATACGGGAGCTAATTCGTGGCCTCTGATTCTATATTCAAGGCTATACTGTCATTCCTACAGAACGTTCGGCGATCCACCACCTGCCAACGTGCCTGGTAGCTGCTCAGTCCCCAGGTTATTTTATTTTAATAAATATTAAAAAAATATTTTAAATTAAAAATAATTTAAAGTAGAATGCAAGTTCATTAAAATTAAAAGATTAAAACGCAACGCTTTTTGGAGTGGAAAATTAAGTTCTTTTTGATTTTGGTAGAGTTTGGTTAATTTAAAGAGATGAAGTACTTTTTTTTTATTTCATGCGGTAAATTAATAAAAATGAAAGGTAGTTATCGCAAAAAATAGCGAAAGAAAAGTTTGCGATTTTGTATCTGCTGGAATATATTCAAGCTGTTATTGATGAAAGAAAGCTGTACCAGAAACTTTAAAATTATTTACTTAAATAACACACACACACACACACACACACACACACACACACACACACACACACACACACACACACACACACACACACACACACACACACACACACACACACACACACACACACACACACACACACACACACACACACACACACACACACACACACACACACACACACACACACACACACACACACACACACACACACACACACACACACACACACACACACACACACACACACACACACACACACACACACACACACACACACACACACACACACACACACACACACACACACACACACACACACACACACACACACACACACACACACACACACACACACACACACACACACACACACACACACACACACACACACACACACACACACACACACACACACACACACACACACACACACACACACACACACACACACACACACACACACACACACACACACACACACACACACACACACACACACACACACACACACACACACACACACACACACACACACACACACACACACACACACACACACACACACACACACACACTTTAGTATTTTTAATTTACCAAAATAAAAATTAAAAATTATGTCTAATAAATAAACTGCACTTAGCTAATAAATTAAAATAAACTTATACTATTAGTAAAATGGAATTCTTAAATAAGAAACACATAGAAATAGTAATAACTAACTGTTGAAACATGAGAGTATATAAAAAATATCAACATGGTTTCTTTAATTTGAAGTAGGAATATGTGAAACCCTATTGAAGGAACGAAACAGTCTTTTAGATCTCCAAACTGACTAAAAGAGCCATATGGTCCTGATTTGTGACGAGCCATGATTCACATCCTACTGAGAGCATTTTATTTCTGTTGACCAGCCGAGAAACAAATTTAGTGTACCTCCTGCAGTGAAGAGAAGAAAGAAAACTCTGAGGGGGAAAAAACTATTCGCCTGTTTCTGCTTTTTGACAAAATCATTCCAGAGTGTCTGAGGCGGCAAAATATTAAGTGTCAGGGAATTTAAAGATGCATCTTAAGAACCACTTGTTGAAAAGAATTTGATAGTTTTTTATTCATAACTGTTTCTCAAGACTCTCAAAATATGCGACAGTAAATTGGATACAATCAAAAAAAATGTATATGGATTCCTCTGTAATAAACTATGAATCATTTATGGGCAACTATTCTTTTAATGCTTTGTTTTCTTTCAATTCTCAGAAATAATGATTCTCCCTAATTTAAGATTTATTATCTTGTGTGAAATGTCTTTCTATTTTTTAGTTATGAATATTGATGAAAATCGTTAAAAAGGGATGCATTTATTATTTATATAGAATAAATAATAATTTTAACAATCTAATTTTTAAAATTTTTAATATTTAAGGATGGCCTGACATATTACTTAATTAAAATTATTTTAATTCTAATAATTTTTCTTTGAGTAGTATATAATCACTTCTTTAAGCTAAATTAAGCTTTTGAAAAATCTTATATCTTAATTTTTATTGATTTCCTTTTACGATTTAAAAACTTTATCTCATAAATGGTTAGACAAAGTTGTCAAGAATATAGTACTGGATTATTTATTGCTGTGTATATCTTTTCTTTTTTAAAAATTAAATTGTATAATACAGTTTTATTATTTCAATCTATAATCCAAAACTAGAAAACAAAATTGTGTGTTAAACAGGCTATTTTCACATTACTATTCCAAATTCTATATTTTAACTACTAGATACCATAGACAATAGCGGTCAAAATAAATAACTGCAAATTTGAGGGAAGAATGAAAATATTTTAATTTATTGTTTTAATTGTTCAATTCCATCTCATGATTTACTTTATGATAGAGATATTTCAAATAAGACACTATTATTTTCAACAAAACAAAATTATAAAGTATTGCTGTATTAAGTATAAAAATATTTAACAAAACTAAACAAAGTAAAAAGTGCTTAAAGTAAAGTAAATTAAAAAAAATTATATAAGTAAAAAATATTTTAATAAAAGAATATTTTTAACTAAAGTATAAAAATATTTAACAAAACTATCAAGTTATTTTATTGTTGAAAATATGATCAAAAATAAATATAGGTTCTGTACTGTAAATTTAATGTAGATGAAATGCTGTCTTGGTATCACATTTATATCTAGAATACCTGTTGGCATCTTTATAAGTAATAAAAATTGCTTGTAAGCAGATAGAATGGTTATAAACTTATGGACAAGTACCTGAGGTCAGAAAATACATTATTTTTTATTTGTCACGATTTCATCCCTTCCCAGCGATGTTCTCTTCAGGATTCATCTGGGGAATTAGTATACAAAACTTTTGTCACATCACGTTGCTGTAGAAATACGTGATATGAAAGACAGAGAAAGTATTTTTTACTTTTTTCTTTCACCAAGCAAATTATAACGTAAAAATAAAATTGTACACGAATTGGTTTTGTGTCACTTTATTATGTATTGTTTTAATTTGCTTAGGAATTTTCGTAATTAATATTATGAACTCAAACACATACAGAAGTTATCAGATTTCTTAGTAATATTGATAGTTCAGAAAAAGTAACAAATTTACAAAATCGGAGGATATTTTATATGATGACTTGTAAATCTATCATTTAATAGGTTCAATAAAAAAGAGCAAGAGTGAAATATTTTTAAGAATTAAAAATTATTATTTAATTATTTTAGTATTTTAATTAATTTAGTATTAATTTAGTATTTTAAACTGTTATACACATACTTTTTATAATTTACTTATATCTAAAAGGTAGGTAGTATATTTCCATTATTTGAACTAAATATTTTACATTAAGCTAAATTCACATCATCTATAATGGTTGCTAACATAAGAATAAAGAAAGCTAACCAAAAATAGAGTGGAGTTAAAATCGTCGTTTATGAACTATTTTGAGTTGTCATTTGAAAAAATTGGTATAGTTAAAAAAGGTATTAAAAATCCATTTTTTAATTATATTTTTATTATTAATTGTCACTAACATTATCATGATATTTCTTATCAATTTTTTTCATTAATTATTATTATATTTATTAGTAAAATTTTTTACTATTTTTTTGTGATATTTCTTAAGCCATTTACAATAGTTATGTGAAAAGTATAAAATGAAATCAATAATTTGAATAAAAATGTATACAAACAAGACAACATTTTAAAGAGTGAAAAAATTATTTTTGAGAGTACTGGAGAAACGTATCGAGAAAAAATATTTTTCCCTCCAACATATTTGCTATCCAACATATTCTTGATGAGAATATAATACTTTAAAAATAGGAGAATTGAAAATTACTAAAAATTATATCTGCAAATTCATCTTTTCTTAGATGTATTTCAATAATTTATCTCGGTTATGAACAATTACTAACAAAAACGATCCTTAGGACAATAATCATTAGCAAAAGTAATTAATGTAAAGTGATGATCAAGAACATAATGGTCATATTTCGTGACATAAGTTATGGATAAATAAAAAAAAAACTAATTTAGGTGCAGAACTTTTTATTTTTGATGAATAACTATAATGAGATCCAAAAATTAACGTGTGAAATTTTCAGTTTTGTCTTTAATAAATAACTTTCGAATCTCCTTGTAAAAGAGAAAATACCCAGTTCGAATATAGTTTACTAAATGCTTCTGATTTCTCAAAACATCAAAAAATTTCGATTAGGAGCAAACCCAATCTGCATATATTTATCCAGAACTCTTTGTGAAAATGAAAAATCAGAATGTACTAGGTGGATGAAAATCAAGCGAATGGCACGCACAGCCAACTATTAGTTGCTAAATTATCCAACGAAAAGTTGAAGTTAATTTTCGTTGGTTGTTGAGATGGGTGCGACTATTCAGTTAATATGGCCGAATACTTTTAACATTTGATCGCCTATACTTAAGATTAATTTTCCGATGCGAAAATGGTTGCATTTTAAGTGGATACGTGTAAAATATTGATTTCACTGATGCAGAAAATCAACAGAGAAGTATTGACATTGTTGAACCTCTATTCCGCAATTAATTTTCTCTTGACGGAAATATTTTATGGTGAAAGTTAATATATTTAACAAAAGTACTCTTAATTATTTAAAATATTATTTTTTAACTATTGTACTTAAAAATACTGGAAAGGTAGCAAATAATGTTTTACGAATTTTATTTATTTAAGCGGAAAATCTTGGTTTCAAAAAGATTATCTTGTTTCGAAACTCCATGAACAGTAAGCAGCTTATATGAAATATGTCATGCGTACTATATTATTTGCAATAGTTTCAAGTACTAATGCACAACAATTCACAATCTTCAAAGATCATAGTTTTATCTGTTACTTAATTTTTTTTATTTAACTACCGGAAGTATAAGGAAATCACAAAAATAACTTATTTTTAGCCCTATTAATAACTAAGTTCTATTAATGGCCTTAGTCTTATTAATCGCAATTAATAAGTTTAGACTAGTTAAGAAGGCTGAATAATTAAATGAAACAAAAAACTAAAACATTTTAAAATTTGATTGAATATGTTTTCGTTAATATTACATTTTTCAAAGCAATATCTTTACTGATCAGCATTATGGTAATTAGCAAGTTACATTTGGTAAGAATTAAAAAAACAAACTTTGATTAATCATAAGATTTACATTTGTAAATTCAAATTTCCATACACAAGTTATATAGTTTCATATAAATCAGCAGCATATTTCTATAAAGATACAATTATGGATCTAATTTAATGTAAAATACTTCTTTGATTTGAATGTATAATTATCAGATTTTAAAAATTAACTAAGTTAATGGAAAATAGGATAGTTTTAAAATCTTATAATTTGTTTCATTATAAATAAATTTAATCTTTAAAATTTAAGCTTTGCATAGAATATAAATTTAATAAGTGATAAGAAATCCACGAGGTTGTTTTCAGACGAACAGCCTGCATTTGAATTATAAACCATCAATTAAATACAAATGTCACAAGAGGTATAAATACAGGTATAAATGTCACTACGATTTCCCTAATTAAAATTAATTTACTTCATAACACTATAAGAATTACTTTGCTGAGGATTTGTTGATTCTGACTTAGCTAAATCCTAAATGGAATCAAAAATACGTAAGTTAACAATTATATTTGTAAAAGTTTTGAATGGCAAGTTAAAAAATATTGCGTATAAAATACCTTTAGTTTAGCAGTTTGGACGAAAAACTTATTTTTTCCTTTAAAAGGCGACAAGCTTTTACTTTTGGTAGCATTTTCACTTTTTCACTGTGTGCTTTTAGGTGTATTATATAAGATTTCATGATACATTTTGTGCACTATTACATTTGTCATCAAGCATGTATAAATAATAATTTGCAAAAAGTACTCATATGCACATAGTTAAGGAAAAAAGTTGTTTTAACCAATACATTTTTTAATATGATTTTTCATTCTGTCTTAACAACCAAAACTTGTTGTAAGAATTTATCTTCTGGGAAACATCTAACAGATATGAATGTAGGTTACATTCATATTCACTAATGAGAAATCAATGAAAATTTCCAAATATCCATCCTGTCAGAATACCTGTCTTATATGCAGAAATACTCAAGAATGGCTTGGATTAAATCTGAAACAATGTATTCCAAAGAACATGGTTTTCCCAATTAGCCATGTTAGTTTGTCCTTTAAATGCTTGAAGATAAGAAGCGTTTTGATAATGGAATAGCTTCATTTAACATTTTATTGATCAGTGTGTGATTGATGTTAACAACCAACCAATATCCCTTTATACACAATAATTTTGAGTCGTTAAGATAACTTGATTTAAAAATTTCTATGAATTATTCAATCAGTTGAAATAACTATTATTTTGTCATCAAAGATAAATACCGTATTTACGCGAATCTAATGCGCATCGTTTTTGGCCAAATGTAGTTTTCAAAATTGGGGTGCGCATTAGATTCGAGTGCAAGGTCAGCAGTTCACCAATAACGTCAACCAAATTTAAATCGTAGCAATAAATTACTGTATTTCGCGACTACATTTACCGTTACATTTATCGTTGACACATTATTGCATAGAGGATACAAACTGCAGAGTACGTAGTCACGAAATGGAGGGCAAACAGAGAAGAATGTCATATAACGCTACTTTCAAACGTAATTATTTATGCTGAAAAAAATGGCAATAGAAAGGCACGGAGAAAGTTCAACGTAGCTGAGAGCAATGTTCGCTTGTGGCGGCAACAGAAATTGGCACTGTTTGCAACTAAAGCTAGTAGAAAGAAATTTACTGACCCTCGCTAAGGAAGACACCCTAAAATTGAAGAAAAATGGAATTTGTAAGTGAAAAGAGGAAGAATGGACAACATGTAACTAGTGACATCATAAGAAATAAAGCAAAATAGGAGACTGAAGTTCTTGGAATACCAAAACAAGAGCTTAAGGGTAGCCGTGGATAGGTGGATCGGTTTATGAAGCGGATGGGCTTATCTCTAAAACGCTGTACAACAATATGCCAAAAGCTGATTGCAGATTTTGAGGGAAAACTACTAACATTTCAGCGGTATGTCATCACACTTCGGAAAGAAAAGAATTTTTCAATGAAGCAAATTGGCAACGCTGATGAGACGCCAATTTGGTTTGATATGCCTCGTAACTACACTATTACGGGGAATTGGACTAAGGAAGTTATCATCAAAACTTCGGGATGTGAAACACAACGCGCAACAGTGATGCTGGCAATAACAGCAGACAGGTGCAAACTTACCCCTTTCTCATTCTTCAAACGGAAAACATGCCCTAAAACCCATAAGAATGAAAAGCTGTTCCCAGATGATGTCCTGATTCGAAACCAAGAGAAGGGTTGGATGGCGGAATCATTAATGCTTGATTTTGCTCCGAAATATATGGGAACGCCGTCCCGGTGGGCTCTCCAGTCCACCATAAATGCTTTGTCTGGACGCATTTCATGGTCATCTCACCGACGACGTAAAAAAGAAGATGCACAGCCTAGGTAGTGATATTGTTATCATTCCTGTAGGGATGACGTCTGTGTTACAAGCCCTGGACGTTAGTATAAATAAACCTTTTAAGGGGTACGTTCAGGCGGAGTACGAAAAATGGCTTTGTGTGCCGAACCGCGAATTGACCCCGACAGGAAAATTTAAGCATGTTTCAACGCACATTGTTGCACACTGAGTTTCTGCTGCCTTGAAAAGTATCGAAGCACCAATGATTGTGAAATCTTTCAAGAAATGCTGTATTTCAAATTCATTGAATGGCAGTGAAGATGATGTGCTCTGGGACGCCGAGGATGACGATGATAATGATTCGGAAAGGAGAAATGAATCTGTTTCTGACAAAGAAAGCTGCGAGGATTCCAGTGATGAAAACATTAGTGAATAAAGACGCTTACTCTTCATCACTGATTGTAGAAACTGCTAACTAGGTAGAAATGTTACGATTTATTTCATGTTCATATTTTACGATAGGTTCCATATATACAGTAGTGATAATTAGCAATGATTGTTTCACATAACAATAGCCTACTAATAGGTTAATTCTTTGTTCTGCTACTTTATGTATAAATCCATTGTTGCATAAAATATGGTAACTAAATTTAAATAAAATTATTATACCATTGATTGATAGTTTATATACAAATCCATTGTTGTATAAAATAAGATTCAATAAATTTCTCATATCATTGACTTGCATTACATTCACCGACAAACAATTTTTATATTATTAAAGGTTTTAAAATGGTCATGCGCATTAAATTCGATGGCGCATTAGATTCGTATAAATACGGTACATAATTCTACATTACAAAGTAATTTGTGACATTGAATAAGGAATTCCCAATTTGTGGTGAGTAAATTTTCAAATTCAGTAATTATTGTCTAATGTAAATTCTATATAATGTGTTTGCATGTAATACAAGAGTTGTGAAATAACATACAAACTATATTTTCTTTGTAGATCTTTTTCTATTAAATGATAAGTATTCACCTATACATATGAAATAATGTAACAAACATTAAAAATTTTAATAATGTATGAAACACTTTGAAACGTGTGAAGATCACAAACTCTTCATTTATTCCTTAAAATTGATTATTTATGCTAAAAGCATTTACTTAAAATAATTACAGTTTTATCTCTTTATGATATATTTTAATTAATGATATATTTTTCTTTCAGTAATATTTTCTCCTATTACTATTGCAAATAGGCCGACTAGAGCATCAAGAGATGAAATTTCTGTTTTTAAAAAGGAAGAAAGTAATGATCATAGGATGATGGACCTTTCCAATTAAATTGCTTTCGCTCTGTAACAATATTGATTTAGTCCACAAAAAGACACTGAGTAGGTATTGATAAGAAAAAAACAAAATTTCTCACAATAATTTTTGCAACACTGATTTTGAGATTGAGTTCTTAAAATATTTTACTATTTTGATAAATTTTTTGAGTCGAGTATAATCTTGTGAATACTTCCACACGACTAATATTTTTACTGACAAACATTATATGATATTCATTGAATAATACTTTCCTTTTATATGCAATCATTATAGTTTGCGATATTCAAATAGTAATTTCTTATATTCGCATCTTTATAGAATTTAAGAAAAAAACATTAGATACTTGTTAGTTTAAATGTTTTTTATTACAAATGTAACTCACAGTGTAGAATTCACAAATTATAATATAAAGTATCATTTTCTAACTACAGTATTATTTGTTTTTTATTTATATAAAACAAATCAGTACAATATAAATTCTTTGAAATTTTCCTATTTTGAAAGCAATCAATATTAATTATGTTCCAAATATTAAAAAATACGGACAGTTATTTTATAGATTAGTATTTAGCTATCTACTTTTAATGATATTTGGACACAGGATAGTTATTAATAAAACAGCATTATTTTAATTAATTTTAGTGGTATTGGCTGTGACTATTTAGACACACGCCATTATGATTACTTGTTAAAAATGGTAAATCTAAATATCGTTTTAAGATATAATTTAATACTAAAATTTGTTTTGCTGTTTACGATTTATGAATATGAATTTGTCAAACAAGATAGACTAATAAAAATGATTTAAAAAAAATAAGAATTTAAGTAATGAAAGAAAAATAAGAATTTAAATCAAACGTATTTAGTTCAATACTTTTCATTGTGCGATAGATTGTAAAATAAAATATCACTGGATCCAATTTCTTAGTAAGATTTTATATCCTCAATTGTAGTTTAAAACTTTTATAAGTTTTAATTTAAAATTATGTCGTGAATAAACATGCTCTGAAACGCAATTTTTTTATACTTTAAAAGCTTACAAAATTATAAATTTTAGAAATTCAGAAAAAATTTATAAGCAATCCTGAATTTATTAGTTGAATTTTCTAATTTCTAAAAAGAGAAAAAAATAATAGTTTAGTTAAAAAATGTCTGAAATACGAAACAAAGCCTAAGAACTATTTAATTAAAAATAAAAATATCAAAAAAATAATTAGATTACTTAAAAGTAAATACATATTGCTATTTTCATCAATTTTAAATATGCCTTACAAATTATTTTAATTTGCTGAAAAAATGTCTGATTTAATTTTTGAAGGTTTAATTATAATTTATTCAAAAAGCTTTCAGTCTGCAATAATATAAAATGATAAAAATTTGCCTCTAATAATATAGCAATCATTTAAGAGCAATCACATTTTGTGAGAAAATCTCTTAACTGGCTCTTCGCCATTGAGTTACATTCAAAATTTAAAATAACTCCCCAGAGAATGTTTGTGTGGTATTCTTAAGTTAAGTGTCTTTCAGGATTAATAAAATGGAGCACTTTATTTATTAAGTTAAGAGGAAAGGGAGATATCTAATTTAGTGTTAAGCAGTGCAATTGTATCAAGTGTTAGAAAATGTGAATAGTAGAGCTATTTAATATTTTATTCAGAAACTGCTATAGATTTGAATAATTAGGTGTCAATCTTTTCTAATGAAGTCACAGCACCATGAAAGGTTTCACATTAAGAGTGACTATCACATTAACTTGTTTGAATAGAATTCTTCCTTTTATGTATTTAGTATATATCATATTTATCCCATTTAATATGTCATATTAAGCATACATTTTTTTTGAAACTCAACTGTACGTTAATTTTATATAGAATATTTGAGCAATTAAATGATATTTTATCTTCAAGTAGCTTTTTTAGTTTGATTAAAATAAACAATTATAAATTTAAAAAAAAGACAAATATCTTTTAAATTTTTATAATTTTAAGAAAACACATTTTTGTGTTAAGTTGCATGTCATTAAAGTTTTACATAAAGGAAAATATTGGAAGGAAATATTTAAAATAATATTCACAATTTATAGGAATTTTCGAAACATATAATCCTTATTTGCAATTACAATAGCGTAAGCAAATTTCGCTTATATATTACTGTAATTAAAAATTCTAAAATTGACATTTGTATTTTCATTTGTAAAATGTTTACTTAAAAGATATTTTCATTATGTTAATTATACTTTCTTTACGGGATGAAAAATCAGAAAGTAACTTTAACGTAAGAAAGAGACTTGCATTTCCACCTATATAGAAATTTCAGAAATAATGCTATGGTAACTATTTTAAATAATACAAAGGTTTCTTTGTAATTTAGACGTTCTTTTGTTTCTGGTGTTCAGTTATGTTATTAGCTATTTACTGATATGCTATTTTTCATGAATAATTTTTTTATTAAATTGCATTTAATACAATGTTGTCCCTTATATATTATTTGATTTACTATTTCTGTGAAATAAAGGCATTATCCTGGATTGCAGCTGACAATGGCTTTACGATGTGTTCCTCATCATGAGTCAAATTGCAACCATTGTTAAATTGAAGAACCACCTGAATACAATATCAAGAGACGGACCTTAATTTCTAAATACAAAATGCAGATATTGAATTCATTTTTCTTGATTTAGTTATTTTTTAAAATAATAACATGAATATCATGACTCTTATCACAACTATATTTTTCCTGTTGTTTAAAATTTATTTTGTGTTAAAATAATTTTACGATGATAAAAGTAATAACCTTCTAAGATAAAATGACTCATATTTTGAATTCTATTATTTTTTTACATCCCTCTTCGCGTGAATTTATAAATATATATGAATCATCATTTGTAATGTACTAGTGTGAAAGTTATTTTAAATATTGAAGGGAATGTTAGTAACATTCTTTTTTATGACATGGTTGTAATACATATGTAAGAATTATAATATCGAAACTTAAAGAAAGGTACTTGTTTTCTATTATTATATATTTTATGATAAAACATAGTACTATACAGTCTACAATGAAGTTTATGAAGTTGAAACGGGGTGAATAATTTACCAATCAGAATATGTTGAAATCAGCAGAATGTAGGGTTTTTAAGTAATTTTTATATGAAGTTCTAAAAATTTGCATGAGAATAATTTTCAATGTAATTATATACCGTATAAATGTTATTTTTATGTTAAAAGATTTTTGTACAGTTGTTTTCTTTATTATATTTTAATTTTATGAAATTTCGATACAGTGTTTTCATAATAATATTTTATACTAGCTTTTTTATGTGTTATTTTTGAAAATATGCTGTTACATAAAATTAAAAGTTTTAAAGTATGCATTTGCATGCAGTTCTTCATAAAATAATTCATTGTAAATCTTTATGTCAGCGTATATACTCATAGCAATTCTTTATTATTCGTACAGAGAACTGAATAATTAAATACGATGTGGGAAAAGCTAAAGATATAAAATAAAAAATCATGATATAATAGTAGATAATAATGGGTAAATAAAAATCATTTTCCATTATGTTATTTATTATTATTGCTTATGCTTTTGAGACATCGTAATGCTTCCTTTTTTAAATATATATTGTGTTTTCAAGTATTTCGAAAATTTTTAAAACACGCATATTTTTCAATAAATATAAATTGTGTTGGTAATGTAATAAATAAAAATACTTTTTATGGTCACCATTACTGAATTATTTCTTCCAAATCAAATTTATTCCTCTGTTTTCCCTTTTTTCGTACAAACGCGTGTTTAAATTTTTTTAAGTTTCCCAAAAGGTTTCCTATTTGCTCTTTTATATACAACAAATTTTTTTTATTTTTCATATGAGATTCTGAAAGCTAAATTGCTTCCTATAGACACGAAAATAAATAAAATTTTAAAGATAATGATGATTTCATTAGTCTTTTTTATTATTTTTAAAATTTACTAATATTTAGCCAGTAAATAATGAAGGATATTGTTTCTTTAAAAATATTATAGTTTATTTCCTTACTGTTTCTTTTTTAGGCTTTAATGAAAATTTTAGATGGTATCACTTGGGACATATGAAATGTATATATACTTTATTTTGTGATTATTTGCAGGTATGTAAATTTTTTGAAAATCTCATAAGATGAATTTTTATAAAAACAAATTTATTTATTTTAACATTTATTTATTCTTTTTGAAATCTTTTTTATTATATTTTTGAAGCAAATACATTTCAAAACAAATTACATTTGCAATCATGATATTAGAATTTTAGGTTTTCCATTTTTTAATAGAAATTTTATGTTCTTCTGCCATTTTTAAATGGAAATATAAATTATAAAATATTTGTTAATTTCAAAGGGAGTTAAAGTTTTATTTATGTATGAATACATTTTAAAGAATGAATAAACAATTAGCAATTTATTTGAAAATTTTCGAGGCTTGTTAAAAAAACATGTTGAGTACATTTTTTTACATGCGATTAAATTATTGATTTCTAATTTTTAAAACCTTTTCATTATACTTATTCTTCAATATTTTTTGAATTTCTCCTTAGTCATCTGTCATTTACTTTATTTTTTAATTCTCTAATAGAATTAAAAATGTGAAAGCAAAAATGACGTTTTTAAATTTTGACAACTGTGATGTCTACAAATGCTTTTATGAAGTTTGTATCCAATATTTTTAATTTTAACTAAGCTAATACATAAAATTTCCTTTATGTCATAGTTATTAAGAAATGTTTTAGCAACAATAATTTGTCTGCAGTAGTAAATGATAAAAGAAAACTTGATTTTTTAATTACTCATAAGTATTATGAAAAAATAATATTTTTTTTATTATTATTATAACATTGAAAGTAATAGTTATTTTTAATGATTAAAATAAAAATATCTTTAGATATGCATTATAGAGTTGAAATTTATGCATTTTATTTCTTGTTTTGGTTTAAAAAGTCTTCTGAAAATAAATTACCGCTTGAAATACTTTATAACTATTTAATGTTTAATTTTAATATTCGAAACATTTTTATGTGCAATAAAAGTTATTTTTTTATCAATGTCATTCAGATATCATTAAATAAGTAAGAAAATATTAGCATCTCAAAATTGTTTAATTAACATTTTTAATAAAATAAAATACAATGAAATAAAAATAACAGCAATAAATGAAATAAAAGTAACAGCATTATGAGAAATACATAATTAGTTAAATATAACTAACAAGCTTGTTTTGTAACATATTTCTAGAAAAATTTGTTTTTTAAAGCTAAACCATCAAATATTCTTCTAGTGAAGGTATAAATTCTAAATTGCATGTAATTTTAGGGAAATTTCTGAGGAATATATTTATTTTTATATGATAATTGTGTTTTTTTCACTATAGCAGCAAAATGTTTACTTAACTCTATTTTAGTGATATTAATTTCGTTTTGAAATTATGATTTATTTTTAATTATTTAAGTTTTAAAAGTATAGTTAGTTTTTAATAATCTGAATTCTGATAATTTGAATAATTTTTAAAATCGTATTTTTATCTCATGAACGATCTTCATTAATAGAAAGAAAAGATAAAAATCAAATATATTTTTCTATAATAAAAATGGAATTTTTCCAATTTTTATATATATTTTCAAAAAAAAATTAATTTAAAGATAAGTTCAAATTTGTTTGAATTATATTTTATTTATTACTCTACCACTGAATAATTTATTTGACTGTCTTGATATCTATTTTCGTTTTAGTAATCAAATAATTTTTCTGAATATGATTGATAAAATGTATCTTTTCTAAAACTAATCTTAAACAATGGAGTTTTTAATTTTTAAATATTAAAATTGTATCGAACCGTTATCTTGTTATAACAATTAAATAAAGCATATTAATTTAGTCATTAAATATAAAAATCAATGAAAAAAACCAAAACGATACTTTAAAATTTTTCTTTTCACTTATTGCTGAGTTTCTGAAGTTTCATTTTCTACGTATTATTTCCATTACTTATGATACATAATTTTTCCTTTATTTTTTAAGTTGGTGTTTTTCTTATATGATACAAAATTTTGCTTAAAACACCTGTTTTTAACTTAAATATATGTATGAACTATATAATTAAGCTATTTGCATTAAATTACATATTATAAAATTTACTTTTTTTATATATGTGTGGTAACTTATCTACATTCTTCGATAACAAACGTCTATATAACTTCTGAAGTTAAAATATGAGAATTCAAAAAACAAATACATTTAATGAAGAAATTACAAAAGAAAATATTTCTATCTGATAACCTTAAGAAAAATGTTCTTAATGAAGTAAAAACTAAAAGTAATTACTTAACTTTATTATATCGAAAATTAACCAGATAATGAGCTTACTTAACTTTTTCAAACTCCAATTATGCTTTGATTTTATTTTCCAAACTTTGTTTCACCGAGTTTATTATCGCTAAGTTTTAACTTTTAAGGATTAAGGAGTTCAGAAAGCAAATAATAAGCCAACTAACAAATTTCAACAAATTATAATCTGTTTTAAGAGTGATAAAACTGTCAAAAGAATCTATTATCCATAGCACTTGGTAGCGTAAATTATTAAGTAGTGACTAAAAATATTTAACGATGTACATTTGAATCTATTAATTTATTTCAATTAAAAATAATTAATACAATATATAAATTTGAATGAATTGGGAAAAACGATGTAGTGTTAAAAGCGATTTAAAATTAATCTATTTTACAACTACAGAAACAACTGAGTTTGATAAGATAACAAGTACATCAAGCATCAAATCAATTATTTTTTGATAAAATTATATCCGTCAATATGTGAAACATGTAAAACTAATTGCAATGTGTTTAGATGAGAACTTGAGTACAAAATGTTTAATCACATGAAATTTTAAAATATATTTATAATAAATAATAACATTTATAATGATAATATGTATTGATGAAAAAAAGAGAGAGCAATTTTTTTTGGAAAATACAGACATGCTATTTTTCATTATCAATTGGAATTTTACCCTTTGTTTATCAATTTTAAAAATTGAATATGATTAGATTGAAATATATATTTTGGTTAGAAAATTATATGTATGAAAACGTATATGTTTTTATTAATCTTCTAAATATTTCTAAAAATGTAAAAATATTTTACATAAAATGTTTTTTATTCAGTTTCTCTATTATACATTTTCACACGTATTTGTGGGTAACAAATAGCATGTTAATTACAACATAAAATATCTAATATAATATTGGTGTTGCATCTAATTTGGTATTCACATTTCATTAGCTTTATGTCATTCGTAAAGCACATGGAACTTGAACATTTTTCTTTAATTTAATATAATACTTAAGAATAGTGTTTAGTTGAAAAAATTAAAATTGTGTTCTGACAGATAGATTCATAAATATTTTTAAATATTTTCCAAAATTTTAAGTCTGTAATTTTTAAGAAATTGGATGTTAAAAGTTTCACAATCCTCTTTAATATTCTTTATTTACCAATTTGGAAACCTTTTATTCACATCAATTTTTAAATATCTGGGACATTTTTTTCCAACGGTAGGCACAAGGTGACAAACCCTTTGCCACAACAAGGCCAGAAACTGGTACTCATTTGTCGTTGCCCAGCGCGCACCTGTGAACCTAGTCATGTAGGCGAGGAGCGTTGCCCGCGCCTTACCACCACAAACCCGTTTATAGGGTGGGCCACATTCGTACATCATCACAGAAGTAAGGACAGAGAAACACAGATAGAACAGAGAAAGAAAGTAACATCCATGACCGAACCGGGATTCGAATCCAGGACCCACAGCTCAGGAGTCCGGAGCGCTAACCACTCAGCCATCGGTCGACATATCTGGGATATAAAGGATAACTTCTTTCCATTTGGTCTTATGAAGGAAGTATTTAAAGACACATTTACTTTCTAAAACTTTAAGAAAAACTGAAAGTTTTAAATTATAAAATTTAAACTATATAGATTTTCTACTCAATTGCTTTCTAAAATGCTTGCTGCTAAGTCGAAACTTTTTCCTAAATTCTACTTTCTTTTTCTAATGTCCATTCATTCACAGCATTCCGCTTACAAACAATTAAAAACAATTCTTGATAGGTAAATGAGTAAATGGATGTACACTGTTTAGGCAATTATTTATGCATTTTTTTGAAGTCTCACAAGCGATAAGTTTACTTTCTCTTCATTTATGGTGTTTAAGTTTATTCATAAGCTCCTCCATTTAGTATGAAACCTAAATAATTATTTAATAGTTATTGAAAAAAAAAACCACTGTTAGATAAACAAAGCTTTTATTATTGTTATGCCCATCATTCATTCTCATATAAGCAAATGCAGCAGTTACCATTATAGATGAATGAATTTCTTTAAGCTATTTGATTACAAATTTTAAAACAATTTCCATTACTATCAGTTTCTGTACAAATTTTTCTATAAAATTCTACATACATCATGAAATGTCTAAGATTTAATCTGGTCTCTCAGTCTTACATAAAATAAGCATAATATTCTTCATGTTTATATATTAATAGTAAAACTAGTTTATTTTTACTTTTAACTAAGACGAAATCAATTTTTAATTTTTTTAATAATATTAAATTTGCACCTCCTACTTTACCTATTTATTTTGTATTTTAACCAAAAATATAAACAAAATAAATTTTATATTTAGTTGTGTATTAAATAAAAAAGTTATTCAATATAATTAGTGACAGAAAGATAATAAGCAAGTAATTCTACGTGAAAATAATTTAAATTTCAATTGATATTTTTAATACTTATAAATCAAAATATTTAATACAAATTTGTAATAGTGGAGAAAAATCTTTTTCAATAACGTAAATCCTATTTTTTAAATAAGTAAAAATGAATAAATATTTAAGATTATTAAAGCATTTAAGTGATTATAAATCTTCGTTCTTAAAATGCAATCTAAAGTATTGATATCCCCTTCCTTTTTTTGGGATTAAAAGTTGATTTATTTAGTTATTAAATCTTAAGAGATGAAAAATTAGAGAAAAGTGTAATATATTAGGCCGATAGAGTTAAGGAAAGCTACTTAAATTAAGTATTTTCTTGTATATCTTTTTGAAAAAAATAATCTTGTGAGAAATATCCTTTCATAATGGATTTACTTTATATTTCTTATTACTTTACATTTACTGAATGATTTTCTTCTGTATTATTTTAATAAATTGAACTATCCAATTTCTCAATATTTTCATACATATTCCTTTACAAAATAGTTTTACAATAAAAAATTCGATGATTATTTTCTAGGGTAATTTTATTTAAAAAAAATTTTATTGTTGTAAGTTTTATACTATAATTCGAGAGGAAAAAATTTTTATATGAAAAAATAAATTTTATTTGATAGATTTTATAATAGAAAATACAAGGTAGTGAATAGCAACACATTACATTTTCAAAAATAATTCGTGAGATAATCTTTATAAAAGACATTTATATATATGTATATTAGATTAATCATTGCCATAAATAATAAAATTATTTTATCAATTGGAAGATAAAACAGCGCCAAACGTTAATAATCATGTTTAATTTAATATAGTGTAAGCTAGTTTATAATTTAGATTTTATAAAAATATACTATTCCATAATTTACAGTACACGTGAAACTAAGTTACAAGTTAATTTGCTCTTTAATAGTTATTTTAAAGTAACCAAAACTATAATTATATAAATCCCTTTCAAGATCAATAAATCATGTTATTATGGAATCTGCAGTCAGTAAAGTTTTTTTGTATAAATAATTTTCGCGCGTTCATGGAGATTAAATTAACTATGACTTTATCTTAAATAGATAAATACCATTTTTAGGAAAATTCTCTCAACTAAATAGGAATCAAATGAAAACTTAGTTGGATAAAAACCAAAAATATGATTTAAATATTTCTTTGTTGTAAATAACAGATCTAATATTTGAAGAATCAACATTCTTGCTTTTAGTTCAATAACTCGTTGGTTTGAATCTGAAGTCTAGTATGGATGTTCACAGTACTTTGAATTCTTTTAAACTGCATTTCTCGATTGAATTAGACATGGAATATAAAATATGATCATAATGCCTTATTTATATAATGAATACAGATATTTTAATTATAACAATTGTATTTATTATATGATTACTTCACTAATATAAAGATTTTATTTCAAAAAATTTGGTCATATTATTTTATTTCATTCATTATTATATATTATTTATTTCACCATATATATATATATATATATATATATATATATATATATATATATATATATATATATATATATATATATATATATATATATATATATATATATATATATATATATATATATATATATATATATATATATATATATATATATCAATGGGGCAATACCTGAAATATATAAAATAGTTTCATACTTCCTAAAAAATGGTTGGTAAATCATTTCTTATTTGAAAATTATGGTAATTTTACCAATAATACATTTTAAAGACAATTATCAAATATCCCTACAAATGATAAAGTTTACTACAAATGAGTTATTTAACATGACTTTTAACTTATTTCAAGCAACTGCTCATTAAAACAAGCATAAGCTTGATTGAAATATTGCTTAGATCTTATCAATATAATCAATTGCATTTTTAATGATAAATATTTTTAAAACAAATGTCCAGTTATAGTCATTAAGGTTTAATTTACTTTTTTTTACTACGTAACTCCTAATTCTATGAACAATTCTGATATAACTATTAATTTCTCACTTCTATACAACTGCAAAGTATATACAATATCTTTTTTTATTTTTAATATCACTCTATATAATCTGCATTTTTTTCACCACTTCTGTATAATTTGTTACAATTTTGCAGAGTTGTAATGTTTTCTTTTTGTAATCTTTTATTATTTTTTTTCATTCAATTACTTTACAACATATAATGATTTCCGGTAGATTCTTTGTTACCCCAATGAATCACAGCTTTGTCTTACAAAATTTCATGCTTTCCGTTGAATTCCAATCAAATTGGTAGAACTCCATTGAAGTTAGGTACAGGATTATTTGCTGGTGTTAATTTTTCGTATACTATCTATTATTGGAGCTGCCTTAGCAAAAATCAAGAAATACTATTTCATTTGTTAATTTACCTATGAATGGTAAATCATCGTCTTAATTTGCATTTTTTCATTACTTATTTATATCAGTGTTCACCAATACACATATATAAATTTTCATTTAATTATGATATATTTTATACTTTACATTTTCACTGCTATTATGGTACAGAACAATGGACTGCTTAATGTCGTAAAGCTGTTGGAACATAATTTAATATCTCTCGTGTAATTTGCCTTCTGGGAAGAATTTTTACAAATAGAAGCTCGAATTCATATCTTGATACACAAAATGTAAACATTGATTCAATGGTGTAAACATTGAAAACTACCAAGCCCTCTCTCAGCTAAACAAGCATGCAGAGGGAAAAAAGTAGTATCCATTTATTAGTTGTATCCATTCTTAAGTTGTTTTAGATTTAACCCGGGATTTTCCTCTCAAAACTGCACTAACCTACCTCTAAGTCAAGATGAGATCATTTAAATTTTATTTTATTCTTGCTCAATTTGAGTTCTAGTTTCTATAGTTCTAGTTAATTACATTTAAAATCTAGTTTCTTATATTGCAGATTAGCTTTTAAGGCAATATATCTAAATTAGAAGCTAAATTTTGAAATAATAATTAATTAAAATAGGTTCTGTGTTTGGAAAATTTTAATACTTTTTTTTATAAATATGAGAATATCATTTAATGTTTAGGCATTATTAATCCTCATCTACAGCTTACAAAAGAGTTTTGATTAGTTTTTGATTTATGATTTTTCTATTGAAATTAAGGACCATAAGTTGAAATATAGAAATCAATACCTGAATTACGTTAGACACAGCTCTAATAAATAATTTTTTTATAATACATTTTGAAAACAAAAATAAAATATTAACATATTAAATTGTCATATATTAGTCAATGACAATTTAATATATGACAATTAATTTGATTATTATGATATGACAATTAATTCAAATTAATTTGAATTTTTTTTCCATCGATAAAAAAAAAGTTGATGGGCAGATTCAAAAATCGCATTTTTTTACATACCGAAAAGAGAAAGAAAAAAGCTTGCGGAAAGAAAAAACTAGTAAAAGTGAAACCACACTACAAGTAAAAATTGTTTCTAATAAAATAGAATCAACATTAAACTACTGCGTTGTAATTAAATTGAATGACAAACTTTCAAGCTACCGCAAGGGACTCGTTAGTGTTGTAGTTTTTCTTTCAAACACAAAATTATTATTTGTTGTTACTTTGTCTGACAAAACTCGAGAACGAAAGAAGTTTGGTGTAAGGTAATTTATGCATTCTTCATATGAAAAAAGAAATGATATGTTTATTCAGTATTCTGGTAGCAACTTCCTTATTTAAGATTTTTTTTATATATTTTATTAAAGTTTCACTTGAGAAAGAGAAGCCTTAATGAGATAGTTTGTTATAAACTTGGTAAAGAATGAAATATTTGTTTTCGTAACTTTGCTTCGCCCTTACTTGTTTTCGTAACTTAAAACAAAATTGCAAATAATCAAAACACAAGTTTTGATGTATTTAAGGGTATATTGTTACTGAGCTTTGTAGATAAGATGCAATACAATGAATAAGATAAAATATTTTATATATACCTTTAAAATCCCTATAAATCCAAATGAAATATAAGACCATTATTATATTTTCTTTAGACACAAAATAATTTCTAAGTTATTTTGAAATACTTATCTTATTTTGTTAGCGAATGTAATATAAATATGTTTTTTTTTAAATTGTATGAGTTATTATTTTCTGATATATGTTAAGAAACAGTGTTTATGTTAATTGATACTTGCGTTAAAAACAAAATTTGTAAACCTGCATATGATGACAAAAAGTATACTTTAAAATATACTTTTTGTATATTAATATATTATATTTTATATTATGACATTCTAAATTTTATATTATTTACATTATGTTCTATATTTTATATATACATTCTATATTTTATATTATACTTTAAAATATACTTATGCAGTACGTATATTTATACGTTATAATGTTATGGTTTTGTAAAGCAGATATATTTCTTAGACATGCTCAGTAAAGAGGGAATCTAATTGAACTAGACACTTAATTAAAATGTCACTTTATGATGAAATTTCATAGATTGGAATTCATTGTGAATTATAATTTATAAAATTACAATTCATAATGAATTTTATTTGAATAATTTTGGAAACATTTTAATAAAAGTTTAAATCTGATTAAAATAACAAAGCAAAGGAACAAAACTATACAAAATTCAAACAAAAGTGTTTCTGAAATTACACTTTTACATTAAGCCTTGAAATTGTTTCTTTCAAAAAACACATTCATATGTACCTTAAAAACACTATTACATATGACCAATTTTTCTAACATAATTTTCAATATATTGAAGAAAAAAATCTACTGTTGACATGATTAAAACGAAATCTTTGAAAGTGAGATTTTTGATTAAAGAAAATTAAACCTATGAGATACAAAGTTATTACAGCATTCAATTACATTTGTTGAAAAAAATTAAGGTATGACTAATTTTACTTTTGCAAAAAATGATTCAAACGTATAAGAGAATTGCACTACAATTAAAAGTAGTTGATATCCTTAAGCAAAATCTTAATTAATATATATGCATAGAACATTTTATATTTCATATTATAATCCTTACACAATATGCTTTTATTCATTTCTCAAAATATGCTTGTTTTTGAAAAATACAAGAATGCCCTAGTTCTTATGTATTAGAGTTTTTATATATTATTCATTATAACGTTGTGAAACATATCGGTATCACAGCATTGCTACATATGAGGAATATTTAAAATATATTGATTTAAAAATGTCCATCTAATTATGGATTTAACGTGTATATTTCTTCCTACAAAATTTCAAAACTTGTCAAAAATATTGATTTCTTACAATTTTGGTCACTGTACATTGTAATATTTTGCTTTTAAGTAAGTAATCCGTAAAGCATAGGTAACTCATGCCATTTTTTTAATGCGATACGATCTATATTGGACACAGGTTTTGTTTACGCTAAAATTTCTTAATTATATAAAAAAATTATTTTCTTCCCTATAATGACTATAAAGAATAATGAGTTATGAAAATTAAAGTTAATTTTCAGCTGGAAGTTTTTCTGTGTCGCTAAATGTGAATAGTAAATATGAGACAGAGTGTTGAATAATGTTAAGTGTAGAATTGATACAAATAACCTTAGGATTTTGTATAGATTAACATTAAATTTATTTAATGCATAAAATTGTAAGTTATTTATTGATTTTTTGCCTAGTTTTAAATTAAATATTTATCTATATTATTTTCACTTAAATTATTTTAATTTGCAAATAGGCTCTATTGATTGTTTTAAAATTTATTTTCCTCCATCATTTCAATCAAATCTGCTTTCTTGCATACTATGAATAAGGCCAAAATAATAGTTCTTTAAATCTCTTCCAAGTAAAATGTAACTCAATGCAATTGAATTATTGAGATATTTTAAGTAAAACACGAAACAAAATATCATCACTGAATGCTGAAATAGATTTCAAATTTAGGCGTGTAAAATCTATGACACTGAACAATATTTTTATACACAAAAGCTGGCTCACCTATAAAAATCCTTAAAAAAAATCAAAAATCGATTATCCGAAAATCACCTTCAGACAAGCGCTAGACAGATAAAATAAACAGCGATTGGCTACAGATCATGGCACTTCGTTTTCAGCTGCAGTTCAGTCAATTTTTTTATTTCATGGGAACGGGAAAAGAAAAGTACATATAAATAATGCTCGTAAAATTTCGTTCTCAAAATGACAAACGAATGGTCCCAAGATCGGAGAAGAATCATCGTTTTTCAAATAACGATGCCTTTCGGGTGGGGACCTAAGTGAAAATTACCTGCCATTTTCTGATACAGTTTTATACCTTTCTACAGCATTAGCCATTTCAAAAGGTTTTCACCATTTTTTTTAGTTATTGATTTTTTCCCCTTAATCATAACAAAGAAGGGCAGCTTGAAGAAGTCGTTTTCTTGAGACAAAATCATGTGAAGTATATTTGGAAAATAATGGCTTTATTTGTACTTTTTGATATTAATTTGATACTTTCAGTTACAAATATTGGTAAAAATATATTTTTATTGTACTATTAATGTCTGTTCTAGGTAATGTAGCTCAAAGATCATTAACACTAATAATTCTCTTATGATCATTTTAAAAATAGTATTAATTTCTATTTACAAACATTTACGAATAATAACCATAATAAATTGTACTTTTTCATTTTCATGAAATTTTATTCATTCAAAATCAGTATAATAAGAAATACTATAAAATAAATTAATTCTGGTATTTAATTTAAAAAAATTTCTAATTTTAGTATAGATATTTATTTTGTATTTGACATAGTCTGATTTATTTATAAATTTTTCAATGCTAATATATTTCTTTCATAGTCTTTTTAAATTGCATAAACAGTACGCATAGGTTTTGTATGGTTACACACATGACAGTTATCAAGTAAAGGACGTAAAGCAAAAATACTTAAAACATACCTAGTTTTACACATTTTTTCTTTGATTAGTAACAATTACAAGGGAACTTATTAGTAACATTTGAAAGGTATTTCTATAGTTTAGTGCTTTTAAAAAATAGTGTCATACTACACAAATTATTTTCTTTTAAGATTTTACTGTTCGAATTATTTATCTAATTATGATTCTCAACAATTTCTTATGGCACATTAAGTTTATTGTAAAACACATTTCGCTACCATGTCATAAGAAATTCGCCTTATCTTTCACATCACATTTGTACTTATTTTTTACCTTCAGTTTTTTATCATTTTGATATTGCTCTAAGAACTTTCGGGAATTTTTCATCAAATAAAATTTCCATTTCATAGTGACAATAAAATATTATTTGAAAAAAATTTTTTATAGACTAATTTTGGGTGAAGAAAAGTATTTTAGTTTGGTTAGGTTGTAAATTGTTTTATTATAAAAACTTCACCAGTTTAACATTAACTTCAGTACCAAACATTAAAACTGAAACGCCAAATCACATGACTAAAAATAAATATTATTTACCAAAAGAAAGCTTAGGATGTAAAATTTTGTATTTGAAGATATTACGTAAACTATAAGAGAATAAACAAAAAGTTTAGATTTAAGTTCTGCCATGAAAAAAATCTAATCTTAATATTGAATAATATAAGTGAAGTGCACTTCTCTATTTGTGGTTGAGTTATATTTAATTCATTTTCAAGATTAAAAGCGGGGCAACCATTGTATTCTATTTTTAGTCCACATGTGTTGTAAAAAATAAAATATTTCCGTATTATTAAAAATATCTCAAACAAAATTACTGATATTAATGAAATTACTGATTTTAATGCAAAAAAAGTGATACATCCAGAAAATGTTATCTGATTATAATAAAATTTCGTATAAAAATGTTTTGATTAAAAGTTCAAATAATTATAACTTAGAATGTGAGTATATGAGACATGAATAGCAAGAGTGCATGCGCTTAAGCAATTTTACTACAATAGCAATTATATATGTGGAATAATTCTCAATTTGATGATAAAAAATTCTTTAATTTATTGACTGATCTAATCCTGAGGGATTCTGCGACTTGACTTAAAAGTCATGCTTATCACGAGCATTTATCTTCGTTTGAAAAAAGTTGAGTTTTAAGAGTCAGCCTCCTTTCTCATTCCTGGTTCGAATAACCCTTAGTATCATTTTCGAGGTCATGTGATGATTACACGGTTTTAGCAACAACTACAAAAGTCAATGTTAGAACATTAGTGGTAAATTTATAACACACATTAGTGAACTATAATACAAAAGAGGAAAAAAATAGTTTGTTATAACAACTATTACATCATAAAATTTATCTTCATAAATTACCTTACAAAGAGTCTATATGCTAACGTCCAGCATGGTCTTTTGCAGATGACAGAGTAGAACTTGCATTCTTACCATATACATTTAGTATTAAGACTACAATAAAGGGAAACTATAAAATCTGTTACATCAATTATCCCAGTATCATAATCAACTTCATAAACTACTTTACTATTGGCCTCTATATACTTGCATTCAATATGGTTTGCAGTGGTTTACAAAGTAAAGTTTGCTTATTCACTATATACCCTAAGTACTACAGATTTAGTATCAGAAATGCCATGTTTCTCATTGTAAGTTATAGTGAATAAATTTTGAAAACTGTTACTCATATTCATGAAGTTTTAAAGTGTAGGATTTCAAGCTATTGTCTCAAATTTTAGTTCTTATTCATATCAATTCATATTTGCGAGAACTAAGGAATTATTTCTCGCTGAAAAATTAAATTTTGAATGATTACTGAAATTTCTATGATGTCTCTTTTAAAATAATAAAAAATCTTCTTAATACAGAATGCAATCCAACAAGACTAACATAAAATTTCATAAAATGTTGTAATATTCTTTTAAAGTTATTGTGAAGTGTTTAAAAACAATGAACATTTTTGAATTCCCATTTACATTTTAGCATAAATATAAAAAATACAAAGTTGTCGAAATCATGCCATTGTTTTTGAAAAGTGAGCATTATCTCATAAAATTTTTATTTTGAAGATTTTGAGTTCTGTGCAGAATCGAGTACTTCATGGTTCACATTTTAGTGATAAATTTTAATTCCTGGTAATCCTGGTAACTTTATCTTTGAATAGCTTTTGTATAGCAGCCATCTTGTTATTCACATCTTGGTGTCAAAAAATCGTCAAAGAATCAAGCGGTACCCAATTGTAAAATTTCATTGAAAATTCTTATTTTATTGATGACAGATTGAATGTACATTATAAGTTGACAAAATATACTTTGAAAATTTCTACATAAACAAGTAAAATAAAATTTCTATTAGTAACAATTTATATTGTGTTAGTTGAAAAATACTATCATTAATGAGTTACATATAAAATATCATACTCTTGATTATTTATAAAATAATATTTGAAATTTAAGCTTATTTTGATTTATCTATACTATTGTTTTTACTTTGAAAAAGGAATCTAAGTTTTTCAATGAAATCTACTCTGGAATTTTGCAATAATTTTACAAAAATATTTGAAAATATACCTAGAAAAGGAAATTTTTATTTCATTTTCTAGGTATATTTTTATTAGAAAAGGAAATGATTTTTATTTTTTTTCTAGGTGTTAGAATTATAATGATTTTTATTTCATTATGATTCTAATTTACGAGGAAGTATATAAGGAATAACATTTGAAATTTTACTCAAAGAGAAAAAATAAAAAAGATGAGAGAGTTCATCGGAAATTCCAACTATTTCAAATTTATGTTAAGAAAAATTATTGGGAAGATTTTAAAGAACTTTCTTCTTTGTCTCAATTATCCAAATCTTTGGACTTTTATCAGATAAGTAGTAAAATTTTGATGATTTATAAATCATTTCATGTAAATGTTTTATCTAACATTGAATCGGCCTTAATTTTATATTATTGAATATCAAGGATAAGATATTGATACTACTTATTTCAAATATTTTATTTTTGTATCTTCGTATATATATAACTCAAAAAATACATTATTATACATAACATAGAATCAGCCTTAATATTATATGATAGATATTTATACCAGTGATTTCAGATGTTTAATTTTCTATACCCTCATAACTCGAAAAATATCGTTATAAAATCTGCTATATATTCAAAAATATGTTATATATCTTAAAAAATCTAAATTATACTGGGAGAGTCTCTAAACAACTTAATGTCACAAGGAAACTGTAATGTGAGAGCAATATTACTCATTTGCCACTGTTTTTACCAACCTCAGATTCACTTTTTATTAAATAAAGTGCTATCTTATCCACGTATAATTTTT